>ML677397.1:8731454-8779703 GCA_007922305.1 Dermatemys mawii | reverse complement strand
GGGGAGGGGGAGTCCTGGGGTCCCCAGCTGCACCCCACACCTGGACCCGTGTGTGTAGCAGGGGGGCCTAGCAGCACCCTACCCCCCCACCACCCCCCGGCCCGGTGCGGGGGCCGAGGTCGCTGGATCCCCACCCCGGCTCGCTCCAGGCCGGCGCCCGTCCCGGGGCACTAACGGCCGCGGCCCTCGGGCGGGCTCTTACCCCTCCCACACCCCGCCGCCGCACTCGGCTGCTGCTAGGACGCTTCTGTTGCCTAGCAACAAGACCCCGCCCCTCCCCTTGGCTTGGGCTGGTGCCCGGGAAGGGACAAACGCGAAGCAGCACCCTGGCCCCGCCCATCTCCCTGTAGGCCCCGCCCCCGGCGCAGCTGGGATCCGGTTTGCCCATGCCCAGGCCATTGGCACTGGAGATAGGGTGAGCAGACAGCAAGTGTAACAAATCAGGACGGGGGTGGGGGGGTAATAGGAGCCTATATAAGGGAAAACCTCCAAAATCAGGACTGTTCCTATAAAATCGGGACACCTGGTCACCCTAACTGGTGAGCCCAGGGCTGTCCTGCTGCAGTGACCCACCGTGCTGGCACCAGGGCGGGGAAGCGGGTTTGGCTCCTGCTTGGAACATGAAGCCTCCTCCGAGAACCAGCCCGGCCAGGCAGGGCCTAAACCTGGTTTCCAGTCTCTGTCCTGGAGCAGCCTGCCCAAGGCCAGCTCTGGCGTCAGGCCCTGGCCCCAGGCTCGCCTCCCTCCCATGGGCACAAGCAGCGACCTAAGGCCAGCTTTGGCATTGTGATTGTGTCCCCACGGTGTGCCGCACCCCAGGCTCAGCTCCCTCCCGTGGGCCCTGGCTCGCACACTACACAGGAGCATTGGGAAGGGGGAATCTGACCACGGGGCTGACCCCAGGCTGAGCCTGACTGTAGCGATAGGGCTGAGCGTCTCCTGGGGTGCAGAAAGGCCCCATGGAAAGATGCAGCTGCTCTGTGCCAAGCCCCTGGCTTTGAGGCACAGGAGGTTTTTACCCTAAACTCACTTACACCCATTAGCTTTGCTTCTTCGAGTGGTATGACCTGTCCCTGTTCATCTGTGGGCTGTGGTAAGAAAGGGCTTTGTCTGTGCTAGACACTTCCCCCTCCCCCAAATTTCCCACTCATGGTGTCACCAGCTTATGTTCACTGGCGTCCAACCCCACCCCAAACCCCCTGCTAACTTTCCGCTCTGGCCTCCTTTTTACTCAATGGCAGGAGGAGGCAGCTTGTCTCTTTAAAACTCCCTCTAGAATTCTGGCCTAACCATGTGATTTCACTTCTTGGCAGCTCTTCCCTGTTATCTTGAAGAGGAAATGGCTGCCTGCCTGCTGCTTGTGCTTATGCTGGCCTCTGCGCAAGGTGAGGGGTTAATCAGAGGAGAGGGGGCTTCCCTTCCCATGAGTCATATCATGTGCATGAAAAATGTTGCCTGGAAAGCGAGCGAACATGAGAAGCAAAACTGATCTTCTAGTGCCAAATCAGAGGGGCCTGGCAGCTAGGGTGACCAGACAGCAAGTGTAAAAAATTGGGACAGGAAGTGGCGGGTAATAGGAGCCTATATAAGAAAAAGCCCCAAAAATCAGGACTGTCCCTACAAAATCGGGACATCTGGTCACCCTACAGCAGTAAGAACTTTCCTTTTCTCTGTTCAGACTTTCCTGCTTCCATCGAACACCTGAGAGAGGCAAGTTAGTTAGTCTTCTGTGATTGCAATAAAAATTTCACAGAGACATTCCACCCTTTTGGAAACCTTGTGGATGGGGACTTACCTCTCAATCTAAAAAGGAAAAAAAGTTAGGGTGTAGAATAACCTTGAGAGGTCAGATTTGGGGACCGCTCTGCCCTTTCCTTCATCACCATTTTCAGCTTTTGTTTGTTTTGGGTTTGCTTCCCTCATTAAATGAGACAAAATTTTATAGGAGGCAAAATTTCTATAAAAGTCTGTTCCTGTGTGTTTTCCCCCTTCTTCCCATTCTCCCTTCATCTTATGGCACCCTCATGTGTTGGTCCTTCAGTAACTCTTTTTTTCCTTCAGACTTGTTTTTCTGTAACATGTCCTTTTAAGAGTCTGTTTACTTCTGTTGCTCTGAATTATGCAGGGCTTTGGTGCAGCAAACTGGAAATTATGGTAGTTTCATTTAAATGAAAAATGAAGGGTGGTTATTGAATTAATTATGAAAGTGACTAATCCTATTAATGCAATTTTCTCCGTGCTATTAAATTCCATTTGTTTTATGTGGTTTCTGCATTTTCAGTTGGTAGTATGTGTTGGCCAATAGCCACGTCATGGAAGTAAGGGGGTGGTACATGGATGTGTGGCCATATGGGACTTTGGACCCCTGGGGTGGTAAGGGAGGTGAATTGGGATTGTGAGGTAAGTACATTATCTAGATATTGAAATTTTAGATGGTCATCTTTAGGATTCTAGAGTTAACATCCCATTGAGAGATGGGGCTGGTTACACTACTCAGAGTCCCAGCTGCAGATTCTGGAAGACAGCATTGCACTGGTTACATGCACTTCATGTTTTCAGGGTTAGCTTCACAATCATGAGAAAGCGAGAAACACAATTATTTTTATATGAAGTTCAGATTCTAGAAATGGCGGATTCCCTGACAGATGGGCAGAGTGTGAATTTTGTGGTAAATTCAGCAGGAGCCAAATAAACAAGGCCCTGGTAATACACATCTGAACTACTATGACTATTGTCACAAGTTGGGCCCAATTATTTATTAGATTCTGACCATCATCATATTTACAGCATTGGTACAATATTGTGATTTCTTCGAGCATTGGATCAGTGGAGAAAGATTTTTTTTTTTTCAATTGTGTGGAATTAACTTTTGATGATTCCAGCAATTAAAGTTCTTCAGTTCCCAACTCATGGACCTATTTACCCTCCTCAAAATCTTGCTCATTTAATTGTCACATGCTCGAAACAGTGTTTACAATTGACATGCGGCTTTTTAACAGAGTAGCATATAGTACACAATGTTTTTTCTATTCTTCCTTATCTGTCTTGGTATTTGTATCAGGCTGATATTTGAGCCTTTTGCAAGACAGTATCTAATAATATATATTTATTAGCAGTTTCTGCTGTCAGAAATTGATCATTTTTTGTTGGTCTGTTTGCTTTATTAGAAGGATTTTTGGCTCAAACATGCTCTATTATCTCAACATCAATATTGTAGGTGTCACAACAAAATCAATAGCTACTGTGCGCTGCCATCTCAAGGCTTACTTTAGATAAAGGGAAACAACAAAATAAGAGAGAACAAAAATAAAATTGTCGTGGGAGAGCATGGTGTGTTTGTCTCCCCATAACATGCTTCATTAACTCAGTCTCACAAAATGACAGCTATAGACAGAAATTCCTAACAGTTACCTACCTCCCAGTGCATACCCCATAGAGGGTGAGAGGTTTGGCATTTCTATGAGGAGTAAAATATTGACAGGATGATCATGACATTTTTGTGGATCCTAGGTGCAACGTTTCGCTTTGCATCCTATTATGGTGATCACATGGTACTGCAGAAGAAACCAGCCGGCGCAGTGGTATGGGGCTACGGGGAAGCTGGCGCTAATGTTATCGTGTCTCTTTCCAAAGACAGCAAAGTAATAATGAAGAAAATGGCACAAGTTGAAGGTAATAATTTAAATCTCAGATTCCTACCACTTTGCACTTCCCCAGGACCCCACAGCTTCCAGGGCCTCTCTGCCCCCACTCCCTGCCTCTGATGTGGGCCAAGAAACATCCCCCAAACAGCAGCACCTCTCCACTTCCCCAGCTGTCCTACAGACGAGCTCCCAAGCAGTGGGGAATGTCAGTGTCAAATCTGCAGTGAAAGTGTTCTTAAAATGAACAACACATGCTGGGTCACCATCCGAGATTGCTATAACATGAAATACATGGCAGAAAGCGGGTAAAACAGAACAGGAGACATACAATTCTCCCCCAAGGAGTTCAGTCAAAATGTAATTAACACATTATTTTTTTAATGAGCATTATCCGCATGGAAGCATGTCCTCTGGAATGGTGGCCAATGAAGGGGCACATGAATGTTTAGCATATCTGGCACGTAAAGACCTTGCAGTACGGGTTACAAAAGTGCCATGTGAATGCCTGTTCTCATGTTCAGGTGAAATCATAAAGAAGAAGAGGGCAGCATGCTCTCTTGTAAATTTTAAAAAAACTTGTTTGTCTTAGCAAGTGGCTGAACAAGAAGTAGGACTGAGTGGACTTGTAGGCTCTTAAGTTTTACATTGTGTTGTTTTTGAGTGCAGTTATGTAAAAAAAAATTCTACATTTGTAAGTAGCACTTTCACGATAAGGAGATTGCATTATGGTACTTGTATAAGGTGTATTGAAAAATACTATTTATTTATCATTTTTACAGTGCAAATATTTGTAATAAAAATAATAATATAAAGTGAGTACTGTATACTTTGCATTCTGTGTTGTAATTGAAATCAATATATTTGAAATGTAGAAAAATATCCAAAACATTTAATAAATTTCAATTGATTTTCTATTGTTTAACAGTGCAATTAAAACTGTGATTAATTGCTATTAATGTTTTTTAATCACGGTTAATTTTTTGAGTTAATCACATGAGTTAATTTTGATTAATTGACAGCCCTAGATTATAGCATCTGTTTTTTCCCCCAAATACAGAAAGGAAATTTATTGACCACTTCTGTCTTTCTGGCATTATTATTGATAATTCTGCCATTTCCATCTAGTAATGGACCAATACCTTTGTCAGGATTTTTTTTGTTCTGAATATGTTTTAAAAACTCCTTCTTTTTCTCCTTGACTTTGCTGGCCATAGATGTCTCCTTGTGTTCATTTGCTTCCCTTATCAATTTTCTACAGTTCCTAACTTCTGATTTATATTCATTATTCTCAACTTCACCTTTCTTCCATTTGTTATATATTATTTTTTTAGTTTTTATAGTTGTCTTCACTTCCCCTCTAAACCCATTCGTTTTTTTAATGGGCACGGCCTTCTTCCTCATTTGTGGGATTGCAGCTTTTTGAGCATCTAGTAAGATGTTCTGAAATGATTCCTAATTATTGCATATATTTTTCTAATTACATTCTTCCTCCCAGCTGCTTTGGCTCATAATTGTTTTCAGCTTTGTAAAATTAGCCCTATAAAAGCACCATAATATGAAATGTCCCTTTTCATTTAATAAAAACCTCTGTCCTTTGCTTCACATTTCAGAGCACTCTGAGACCTGGAAAGTTGTACTAGTTCCTATGGACCACGGTGGTCCTTATAGTGTGATGGCAGAGCAGCACTCCAGGGAAGAGCCAAAGAATCTGATGCTGCGGGATATCTACTTTGGAGATGTCTGGCTTTGCAGTGGGCAAAGTAACATGGTGATGACAGTTTCCCAGGTAATCCCCTGATGCTATGAGGCATCAGCTTTGTAGGGGTTGGGACAGGGCTGGTAACTATCTCCAAAGGAAAAGAAAGTTGTTCCCTTGTGATCTGTGTCAGTGTCAGACATTAAGCTTGCTAAGTGAGCTACAAGAAATCAGAGAAATCCAGTTCAGTTTTCCTGGTGTTTTGTCCAGTCTAGTTTTAAATCTCTCCCATGCTGGCTGGGGCTTCCACAACTTCCCAGCCTCTCGCACTCCCAAGGGTATGTCTTCACTACCCGCCACGTTGGCGGGTAGTGGTCAATCTATTGGCGATCGATTTATTGCTTCTCACCAAGACACGATAAATCGATTGCCAAAGGCATTCCTGTCAGCTCTGGAACTCCAGCTCGCCAAAAGGCGCAAGCTGGAGTCGACGAGGGAGCCCGCTGCCACTGTGATGATGGCAGGTAAGTTAGCCTAAGATGCGCCGACTTCAGCTATGCTATTCACGTAGCTGAACTTGCGTCTCTTTGGTCGAACTCTCCCCGTAGTGTAGACCAAGCCTTAGTGACCTAACCCTCCGGAGTATTTGTCACTGGGAGCTGCAGGGGATCAGCACTGAAGATTGTATGTTAATCACACAATTAGCAGCTGTGACTGCTGTGGGAAAGGCCAGGACGATTCAGCTGTGACTGCTGTGGGAAAGGCCAGGACGATTCACCGCCCTGCCTGTTTCCTAGATAATCAATGCCAGTGAGGAGCTCTCCAAGGCACCTCTCTATCCCTACGTTCGTGTGTTCACGGCCTCTCTTATTCAGTCTGAAGTGGAACTGCAGGACCTGGCTAAGATTGACTTGGAGTGGTCCATACCGACAGCTGGTGAGTACAAAGCGGGTGTGTACAAATCCCCCTTAAAAAGGGCACGCTTAGCTCCAAAGCCTAACCGACACATGGAGCCACACACGTCCTCTGAGACTTTCCAGAACCCTGTTGTTTAACGAGGCAAGACCAGATGCCACCTTCTAGGTGTTGCCCCAGACCAGCTTTACCGTGATGCTAGAAAGTTCCATTGTGCCTGAGGAATGAAGTCGTCAACCACATCTTCATCCTGGACTTAGAGGCTCTAGGCTACGCTTGGCTTAGGCCACTGAGCGCCTTGAAGATAAGAACCCAGACCTTGAAATGGGTGGGAAGCCAGTGTAGGGAGCAGCGGTGTCCTCTCCAGGCAGCCCTTGGGATCAATGCAAGTTGTTCCCTCCAGCATGTTTTACAGTGTGGAGTTCAGTCTGGTTCGAACAGGAATTTCTCCCGTCCCTGACACCCATTTCTGGAAGGTTTCCCTGATATTCAGCCTAACAATTCTCCTCCTCTTGGAATTGCTCTTCTGGGTCAGACAGGACACTGGCCAGGTAGACTCTGTCCTTGCACTGGCCCTCCCACAGGGTGGATTTCCCTGGTGGGTCGCGTCCCCCAGCACTTTCAGGTCCCCCTGACATTTGCATCGCCTGCCATTTTCTCATGTTTGCCTCTCGATTTCTCTCTTTCCCAAACAGAAAACTTGGGTCACGGAAACTTCAGCTACTTCTCAGCCGTGTGTTGGCTCTTTGGCCGTCACTTGTACGAGACGCTCCGGTACCCCATTGGATTAGTGGAGTCCGCCTGGGGAGGGACCTGCATCGAGGCCTGGTCCTCGAGAAGGGCGCTGCAGGAGTGCGGGCTGACAGGTGACACCAGACGGTGAGGACACTGAGAACAAATTCTCGGCTGTCAATAAACACCTCATGGACCGTGAAATCTGATCTCCCCCGTGAAATCTGGCACCCAGCTGGGGGCTCCCACCTTGCCCATAACCTCCTCGTCCTCCCCATTGCGCTCACAGCCGCCACCTCCTTCACCCCTACTCCCCTGAAACTGCCCTATGATTGCCCACCATAGGGGATCGGTGCTACCTGGAGTCACCCGGTCACCTCGTGTGGTGTGAGCCGCTGCCCCCGACCCATCGGCGCCTGTCTTGTGTCGTAGGTTTCTTCTTCCCCCGCCGCTTTCTGGCCCTCAGATGCCCTCTGTGCTCTGGAATGCGATGATCCACCCGCTCCTCAACATGTCCCTCACCGGCGTCATCTGGTACCAGGGTAAGTCTGGCAGCGTATCGCTGCCCCGCCCACGCCCCTTTGGGCGCCGGGCTCAGCTCTCTCGTGTCCCGTGTGCTCATTGCAGGTGAATCAAACGCCTTCCTGAACACGGATCTGTACAACTGCACCTTCCCGGAGCTCATCGCCGACTGGCGCAGGGCCTTCCACGCCGGGTCTGTCGGGCAAACGCAGCCGCTCTTCCCCTTCGGGTTTGTCCAGGTGACGGGTAGCCGGGGTACGGACTGCGCCGTGGAGACAGCAATCGCTGCTCAGAGCCAGCTCCTGCTAGCTGCTCGTTTCTTTCACGTCATTGCCCGAGCGTTACTGGACCGGCGGGGAGGGCCGGGCTGAGTCGGTTTGGTCAGTTTTCCTGCTGACTCCTCGACACTAATGGACCCAGGAGTGGTCTTGCAGTCCCGCCGATGGGCCTTGTCCAGCTCCCTTCTCACTGGTCACCTCCCTTCTGTCCCAGCCCCCCGCACCTGCCACCCTCTGTGCCAGGGGGTCTCAACCTTTTTCTTTCTGAGCCCCCACCCCAGCATGCGAGAGAAACTCCACGGCCTGCCTGTGCCACAACTGTTTTGCCACATATAAAAGCAGAGGTGCTGGAACTAGGGGAGCTGGGGGTGCAGCCGTACCCCCTGATTTGAAGCGGTTTCCATCCTATCCAGGGTTTACAGTTTGGTTCAATGGCTCTCAGCACCCCCACTGTACAAATTGTTCCAGCCCCTCTGTATAAAAGCCAGGGCCGGCACTGGGGCTAGCAAGCAGGGCAATTGCCTGGGCCCTGCAAAGCTAAGTCGCTCAGGTTTTGGCTTGAGCCCCAGGTGGCAGGGCTCGGGGCGGGGGGCTTCAGCTTTCTGCCCTGGGCTCGAGTGAGTCTAAGGCCGGCCCAGCTTGGTGTGAAACCTGCTCGGGGGCCTCCCAGGGGGCCTCGGAGCCCTGGTTGGGATCTGCTGCTTTATGCCGTGGAGACCCCGCTCTGCCTGGCTGGGGGCGTCCCCTGGCCCCGGTGTCTCATGGGCTGGGGAGGAGCAGGAGCCCAACTCTCCGCATGGGGAGTCAGGACGGGGCTGCTGGCGCAAGTCAGGGACTCCTGGGACGCCCCCCACTAGGGCGGGTTGATGCGTGGGGCACTGGAAAGCAGGGCTGGGATGGGAGGCTCTGGCCCCGGTGCGGGATCGTCTCTTTCCTAGCTCTCCCTGTCTTTGCAGTTATCCACATTCCGCCGGCAGGACCGGGACGACTGTTTCCCCCGCATTCGGTGGCACCAGACCGCTGACCGTGGCTACGCGCCCAACCGGAGAATGCCCAACACCTTCATGGCCGTGGCGGTGGATCTGTGCGACGAGCGCTCACCTTACGGCAGGTAACGGCCCGCTCCCTGCGGTGCCGGGACGTCCATAGCACCTGGCCTGGGGTACCAGGGCCTTTCCCCACGCAGGACGGGTGGGGCTGAAGCAGGCGTCTGTCGGGCCATGCTGCAGTGTGGGAGGAGAATGGGGCAGGGCTGGGACAGAGGAGGAGGACAGGGAGCGTCAAAAAGAGAGGAGGAGAAATCCCCTTCCGCATAGTGCTCCAGGGCCACTCCCTACCCCCTTGTCACTGGCCTCCCAGATCTGTTAGCCATGCTTTCCCCAGCTGGATCCCACTTAGTTCTTCCCCGCCTGTGTGAGGCGGGGAGACGTACAGGTCACTGTCAAGTACCAGGCGGCACAACAGGCTTTTGTGCCCTGCTGTGATAGCCAGTAAAGGACACAGGTACTGGAGGCCATAGGTGCCGACTCCATGGGTGCGCCAGGACTGGAGCACCCAAAGGGAAAAATTAGCGGGTGCTCTGCACCCACCAGCAGCCAAGCTCCCCCATCTCACCACTTCCACCCACACAAGCGCACTGTGTCCTCACTCACCCTCACTGTCCCAGCACTTCCTCCCAACACCACCACCACCTAACAGCTGTTTGGCGGCACTTAGGACTTTCTGGGAGGGAAGGGGAGGAGCGGAAACAAGGTGCGCTCAGGGGAGGACGTGGAGCAGGGGCAGGGGTGGAATGGGGGCAGAAAGGGGGCGGGGATTTGGGGAAGAGGTGGAATGGGGACGGGGCAAGGGCAGGGCAGGAGTCGGGGGATTGAGCACCCACCGGACAGAGGGGAAGTCGGCGCCTATGCTGGGGGCCAGTGCTTGGGGCCAGCACTCAGAGCCAGTGACTAGCCCACTACTAGTGGGCAGAGGGCTTTGTGGAGAGGCCAGTGCAGGCGTGTTTGGCACACAGGCGCATGCAGCATCGGTGTACTCGGCGTATGTGGGAGGGGTGACCGACAGCGCCGCAGGGCCTGGTACGAGATCCCTGGGGCCCCGTTGCCCCTCAGAGCAGCCTGGAGAGCTGAGCTGGGATCTGGTTGGTAGCCTGGTCTCTGGGAGACCGTCCCGCAGAGGCTGGGCTCTTTGAGCTCTTGCGCTCTCAACGGTGGCCTGAGATGGGCGCTCACTTTCCACAGAGACTGGCAACCGGCCTGGGCTCAGGTTCGGCTGGTGGCTTCTCTCACCTCTCCCGGGCCCGCTGTGCCGTTCGTACAGCCCCATGGGCAGTCACAGCTGCTCCCCGCTTCCCTTCCAGATCAGGCCAGACCCACCACTGCTCCCTGCTGCTCCTCACCCCAGCAGCAGGCCTGGTCATCGGCCCTTTGACGGGGGCCCTGCAGCCAGTCTGCTGCTGCGCTGGAGGGAGCCCCTAGCCCTCCCCTCCCACGGCTGTCCTCCCTGGTAGACCTGCTCCCCACCCCAAGCCTCTCCAGCCAGCTGCTGCTCTCTGCAGGGTCCCGTTGACTTCCTGCAGTTAGATGAAGCTCTCTGCTGCTGGGGTGGGGTGGGGTGAGGACACCCTGGAGCTACACAGCGCCTTCTGCTGGCAGAGGTGGAGTTTCAGGAGCCTTCGGTTGCACTGCTGGGAAGTGGCTCCCTGCCCTCCCCCTATCATTTCCCCCCGTGCTTCCCTCTTTGCAGCATTCATCCCCGGGATAAACAGACCGTGGCCTATCGGCTGCACCTGGGGGCCCGCGCGGTGGCGTATGGAGAAAGAGGCCTGGTCTTCCAGGGCCCATATCCTATAGAAGTGGTGGTAGATGGAGCCAGGGGCCTCGTTAATGTCACGTACGGCCAGGAACTCCTGCTGCTCCTAATGCACGACCGCGTCTTTGAGGTGAGGAGCATGTGCCTGGGGGGTGGGGCCCTGCACATCTCAAGGCAAGCGCCGAGGGCAGAGGGGCTGCACTGTTACTGGCCTAGCCTGAGTGCTCTCCGTGGGGCCCACGACCCCTCCAGCGCCATCAGCTCGGGCTGTGCCCCCTGCTGGAATAGCTGGCCGGACGTCAGCGGGGCAGGCAGCTCTCCCCACCCGCTGGCTAGTTGTCTCAATAGAAGTTTGCGGTGGACAAATCCCAGATGCGCTGTCCGCGGAGACGAGGCTGAACTGGGAGGTGCGTGGGGCCCTAGGCAATCACATGCATTGCAGGGCAGCCCTGCAATCTCCACCCCAGGACGCAGCCATGCAGCTGCCCGTGCCAGAAAACAGAGCTGCGGCCCGGCGCCGCAGAGCAAGGTCACGTGACTGGTCTGTGCTTCGTCCGGCAGGTGTGCTGCTCTCCCCAGCTCTCGGAGCCGTGCCAGTGGGTTCCAGCACCCATGGTGTCTGCGTCTTCCCACACAGTGACGCTGTCCAGCCCTGGCTGCAGGGCCGCCGTCCCCACCCGCCTGCGCTATGCGTGGGCAGAGTGGCCGTGTGAGTACCGACGGTGTCCCCTCTACAACAAGCACCTGCTGCCAGCACCTCCGTTTGTTATCGACTCTCTGCATTAGGAACAGGCTGGGCCAACCGCTGGGAGGCTAGGAGGAGGTAGACTGGTAGCTAGGGCCCTGTCAAATCCACATTCCAGTTGGGTCAATTTCACGATCGTAGGATTTTTCCCATCTGAAATTTCACAGTGCTGTAACCATGGGGGCCCTGACCCAAAAGGAGGAAAGCGAAGAGGGGTCACAAGACTTCTGTAGTGGGGACACCATATTGCCACCGCTACTTTTGCTGGTGAGAGTGGTGCCTTCAGAGCTAGGCTCCCAGCCAGCAGCCGCAGAGATTCCCAAAGGTGGGTCTGACCCAGCCCCTGGAGGAGGCCATGCAGGGGAAGAGGAAATCCCTCCTGTCCCTCTCCAGCCCAGCCGGGACTAGTAGTTGGAGCCTAGCACAAGGAAGGAGCCCCCAGCCCTGCTCCTCCCTGGCTCCTTGCCCAGCACTTGGGGTTTATAGGGGCCTTGGGCCGGCTGTGTGGCAGGGGGAGAGAAAGTCCAGCAGCGGGCAACGAAAATAATTAGGGGCTGGGGCACATGACTTATGAGGAGAGGCAGAGGGAACTGGGGTTATTTAGTCTGCAGAAGAGAAGAGTGGGGGTGGGATTTGACAGCAGGCTCTCTCCTTCAGCACCGGTAAAATAGCTTCCTCAGACTTGATCTAGTCCTCACGCCCCTTCTGCTCCGGCCTCACCCGTTGGTAAGCGAGCATCTGCCATTTCACAAGGACAGGCACCATCTCGTGCTCCGTGCTGGGTTGCCTCGGCTTTGCTAACAAGCTGAGAAGATTTCTGTCACCATGTCAGCTGGGTTTGAAGGGGCTAAGAGACAGTGACCTTACAAAGCAGAACCCCGTGTTAATCCACTTCTGTATTGTCAATCTGTGGCGTCATTAACAGTCTCTCTAGATGGGTTCTAGGCTGGGAGGTTTAATTAAGATGTTTCCTTTTCCTCCTCTTTAACTGGGGATTCCTGTGTAAGGACTAAAGTGACCTTTTCTGAAATAAATTCTCTGCCTTTGTGTGGTGTGATTTTTATTTTCTTGTAAATTATGGAAACTACACATAACAAAGGGCTGGATTTGATGGTGCTTGTGTAACAGTTTCTCTCCTACTTCCTTACCGACGATTCCTTCCCTCACTCGCTCTTTTGAACTGGTTCTATCCAGAGCGTATACAGGCAGGTCTTTTGGGGACAGCCTTTCCATTGACTTGGGTGGAAGTGTCTATTAGTTATTTTCACTGCAGTGAGGTGGAGAGGCCCCAGCCCAGAGCAGCGCCCCCCTCGTGCTGGACACTATATGCACATGTAGAAAGACAGCCCTAGTCCAACAAGCTTCCAGTCTAAGCAGACCAATGGGAGCAGAAACTATCCTCCTTATTTTATACCTGGGGAACTGGGCCATAGAGATTAAGGGCCACGTTCTCCACTGGTCAGCGCCTGGCACGTACAGCTCTTTAGAAACTGCCCACTCACTTAGTGCATCAATGGGAGCTGAACACTTCTGGAAATCTGGCCATGTGTGGTGCCCACAGTCACTCAGGGGGCCAGGCCTTGGATCCAGCTTCCCTGAGTCCCAGTTTAGTGCCTTTCCCCTGCTGGATCCTGTGACTTTAAGAGCAACGTCCACCGAGAAGCAACGTGTCCCTCTTCCGTTCTCTCTCTTCCCCACTAAATGCTGAGCTCAGTGTCCACCCAGTGCCCCATTTTATTCTCTAGGATAGCGAATAAAGGTGCTTGCTTTGAAGTATTTCTGAGTGCCAAGAGAGGCAGCACCCAGCCAGGGGGTGGGGCAGGGGTGTTAAAATCCCAAGGGCCCCCACTCTGTTGTGCTGAGCAGCTTGCTGTTAGTGGCACCCTCCTGGCCCTGTGGGCCTGTCGCCCCATTTTCCTCAGCCCTGGCTGCCTAGCCAGCCCTCTCCTGCTGGTAACATATGGTATTTATATGGCCCCTCTTACCTGAGTACTTGAGCACTCTTTATTGGGGTTGTCCTCCCATCACCCCTGCACGGCAGGGCAGTGCTGTTAACTCCATTGTAAGCTGCACAGACACTGGCAGAACAGGGACCTGCAAATCACTGGCTAGCACATTAACCCCTTCCCTCACTAGCAGCACCTGCCCGCTAGAGGGATGGGTCCTTTGAAGCAGGCGCTGTTTCCCCTCCGCTTTCCCTCACGTCATTCTGGGATGTATTAGCAGGAGTGTGGCACGCATAGTAATTCTTCCGCTCTGATTAGGCCTCAACGGGAGTATTGTGTCCAGTTCCCGGTGCCGCATTTCGGGAAAGATGTGGACACACTGGAAAAAGTCCAGAGAAGAGCAACACAACTGATTAAAGGTCTAGAACCATGACCTATGAGGGAAGACTGGAAAAAAAAAGTGTTTAGTCTGGAAAAGAGGAGACTGAGAGAGGACCTAACAGTTTTCAAGAACATACAAGGTTGTCACAAGGAGGAGGGAGAAGATTTGTTCTTAACCTCGGCGGATAGGACAAGAAGCAATGGGCTTAAATTGCAGCAAGGGCGGTTTAGGTTGGACAGTGGGAAACATTCCTAACTGTCAGGGTGGTTAAGCACTGGAATAAATTACCCAGGGAGGTTAAAATCTCCACTGATGGAGATTCTATAAGAGCAGGTTGGACAAACACCTACCAGGGATGGTGTAGATATTCCTTAGTCCTGCTCTGAGTGCAGGGGACTGGAGATGACCTCTCAAGGTCCCTTCCAGCCCTATGATTCTATGCCATGGCAGTAGCTCTTCACGGAGGCAGCTGTGCTGACCCCTGCTTCTTGTTTCCAGCTGCTTTTAAAGCCTGACACCGACAGCGGTCAAGGGAGTGAGCCCGGACCATGTGACCAGCCAGCTGGGTTGTTTAGGACTCATGGGTTCTAGTGTAGCACTATACTGTCCTTCAGAGCAGCCTGCTTCTGCAGAATCCAAACGCCTTTAAAGCAAGAGCAATACACAGCATTTACTTTTTAATTATGAACCATTTTCCCTTTCCCCTGCTTAATTTTGAATGTGCCTTCCTCAGCCCCCTGGTACTCTCACTTCCTGTGGGGCAAGTAACTCCACTGAAATCAGTCATGATAGAACAAAACAGGAGTATCTCCTCTGGCGTCCATAGTTACATTAGGGTGACCAGATAGCAAGGGTGAAAAATCAAGACGGGGGTGAGGGGTAATAGGAGCCTATATAAGAAAAAATCCCAAATATCAGGACTGTCCTTATACCAGGTCACGCTAAGTTACACTGGGGGTCTAATTGCTATAAAACCAGAATCGGGCCCCATCACTGCACTGGAGCAGCTGGACCCAAGAGACTGGCAGCGGGATGATTACCCTGGTCCAGATAAAAACAAGTTTTGTGGGCGCTGAGCAATGGGTCTGACAAGTAACTAGGGCCATGAACGGTTTCAGCCATGATTACGTGGGTGGAGTGAGTACAGAGCCGATCCTAGAGCAGTAGCCGGGTGTAGGCTAGTGGCCTGGATTCACCCCATGGATTGATTATTTGTTCAATTCTTAGTTGTCCTCTAACGTCTTGTCATCGTTTGGCAGGGGAGCTGTGATCTTCCCATCCCTGCTCAGCAATCTGTCAGCGTCCATCACTCAGGAAGAGCCAGGCAGGCCGGGCTTGGGGCCAGCGTTTGTTTTAGCTTCTCCTGTGGGTTTCATTTCTAGATAAGAGAAAGGGATTGATGTAGCAGAAAGGTCCATCTAGGTTGGTACCCTTTGTCCAAACATGGCCACTTTTGGGGGCTCCAGGAAGAGGCATAATGGCCCCCCCTTCCCTCATCCCTCATTCAGTCACTTCTTTGTGTAACAAGGGAGGGAATTTTCCCCAGCTCCAGCATCCATATTAAAGCACGAAGAGAGCCGGCTCTTGTCATTTGAACATAGCCAGCATACTACATTTATACCCTATCCAGTGGCAGAGAGTTCCACTGTTTAATTTTAAATTGTACCCAGTTTCCTTTGATCCAGTCTCCATTTCTTGCTTTTCTCCACTGCATGCCCTTTGTTCTCTTACAGGATGCTGGAATGGGGAAATGGGGACACCCTCTTTCCCCCTCCCCTTCATTATTTCATGCAGCTAAAGGTATCAGGGGAACTCCTTCTTTTCTCTTTTGCCCAGGTTTTTAGTGCTCCTGTTCCCTTCCACTCAGCTCCAACTCCCTTTTCTACAGTCTGCCTCTCCCCACTGATGCGATCCAGTCCCTTGGTCACAGTTTGAAGAGTGACTGTTCTGTCTAGCCACCCTCACAGCTGTTACATGGCCCCCAGGGTCACTCTGTATTATGGCACTGCGGTAAGAACACAGGGAAGCTCCCTTAGCCGTTACTCATCTAGTCATTCCTGCTGCCTGTGGATAGTCATTGAGCCAAGGAAAGAGCAAGAACAAGGCATCAGGAGGGGATGGGATTTGAACCTGGGCCCCCCACATGCCAGGGGAGTGGCCTACGAGGGAGGCATGGCTGCTGGTAAGGGTTGGGCTGCCCCACCAAGATGTTTCTAGCCATGAGCATGGCTGATAGCGACACCATATCCAGTTGACTCCTCTGAACCCCCAGACTTCCCCTGCCGTGCCGAGAGGCACGTTTGTTGCTTGCTGGCCATTCAGGAGCCGAAGTAGCTGTTACCGTGGTGATGGGGCTGATCATACTCAGCAGGGCCGTGGTGTTTTTCAGCCAGGGATCTCAGGGCACTGCCCAAAGGGGGATAAGGATCATGCTCCCCATTTTACAGAAGGGGAGACTGAGGCATAGGTGGTGGTGGACATACAGCCAGTAATGGCAGAACGAGGAAGATGACCCAGGAGTCCTGGTTCCTAGGCCCATGTTCTAACACAGAATGAGGGGGGTGGATTGTCGATCGGGGCAGCAGCCCTGAGGCACACAGGACGGCTCCCATCCGTGGGGACCAGCTGCCCATGCTGTACCGGGCCGGGGGCCCAGACAGGCCAAAGGATATCAATTCAAGCTGTGCTAGAGCAGGAGGGTGGTTTACTGCCACACTCCGTTCCCTGCCCCAGAGCGCGAGCGGCCAGCCAGGCCTTACCCCGTGGCGCACCCCACCGGGCGCAGGAGCTAGCGAGCAGAACAGGGGCTGGGGAGAGACCCGGGAGGGAAGCGGGCCTTGAAAGCCAAGAGCCCAGACCAGGCAGTAGCTGCCCCAGGGGAGTGCGGTGAGAATGAGAGGAGAGACATGTCAAAGGTTGCTGGTGCCTTTCGCTGGCCCGGCAGGTGCCAGGGAGACTTGGCTGACCGGTGCCACGTTCCCTTCCCAGACCCCGCGTGGTGCCTCTGCTCCCACTGTCCTGCCTCGGCAACATTCGCTCAGGGCACCGGAGACAGGCACAGGGGAACCCCGAGTCCAGGCAGGAACCCCGAGTTTACAGCCAAACAACTACCCACCAGGATGCTTCACTTAGTGCCGCACCCGAAACCCTTCGGTGACCCAGGAGAAGCAGGGGAACTGGGCTCCAAGCTGCTGTCCCACGTCCCCCGACCTCCACCCCCGCAGCAGTGGTCCCTAATGGGTGGAGCTTTGGCTCCCTCACAGCCTCGCTGGCAGCCTAGCGTTGAAGCTGCCAGCTCTCCACTGAAGCTGGTTCAGCTGTTACTATGGCAGCCGCCCACCCACCTGCAAAACCCAGACAGCCGCAGAATCCCGGCAACCGCGAAGCATCCGTGACCTAGAAAAGTCCGGTCTGGATCTTCCACAGCTACGCCAACCCAAGAGGGGACCCGTTATGCCCTGCAGTGGCCGGTTGCCCTCTTGTGGCTCAGGGTTGGCCTGGGGTCTTCTAGGTTCATTACGATTGCAAAAGAAAAATTGGGGGAAAATATCCCCTCTGCACAGAACAGGGCAGATCCTGGGGATATTCCCGGGGCGTTTTCTGGGCCTACACTTGTACCCCCGGCACGTTTACGTTCCACAAATATCCCAAGCAGCTTTTACCCCCCAGGAGCAAGTTCCACCACTGGAAGCGTTGTGAGTTCAATCCTTAAGGGGGCCATTTAGGGATCTTTAGCAGAAATCTGTTGGATGATTTAATTGGGGTTGGTCCTTCTTGGAGCAGGGGGTTGGACTAGATGATCTCCTGAGGTCCCTTCCAACCCTGATATTCTATGATTCTATGAAGAGTAGCTTACGCTCGGCCATGGCTAGTCACAGAAGTCCTCCAATTGGGGAACAGAAAGAAGATCACATGACTTACGTAGCTAACATGCCGTTTGAATTTGTTGCATTCATAATGAGCTGCCGAGGAACCCTCCTGCAATCAAGTAACAAACAGAGGGCCCAGGAGCCGAGCAGAACGTGTGCCCCACACAGCGCTCTGCCCCCCAGCTCATCCAAGCAAAGGAAGAAAACTGGGATATCATCAAATACGCTTGAGAGCTTTGCAGGTTTCCGGCAGACGAGGTATTCACCACTCACCTGGCTCTGCCAGCAAGGCTGGAAGCATCAGAGGGATAATTGGGGTGGGGAAGGGGGACAAGAGAAGTAATGAGATGCCAGTAAGGAGAACTGAGGATGACAGTCAAGGAAAGTTCAGCACCTGTATGCTCTGGAATATTCCCCCAAAGGGGGCAACAGGAACCTCCTTGTCCAAGATACTTAGAACTAGGCTGCACAGGGCATGGAGGATCATGCTGTAGGAAGCTCTCCTGCCATGGCAGGCTGGCTACAGGCTAAGTGACCAAGTAAGATCTGACTTCTAGCAGGGGGAATGGAGGCTCTTTGCCAGCACTATGTCAATTTTTCATCAATTTCCCACTGAGGTTTCCCTGAATGGTAGAATATCAAGGTTGGAAGGGACCTCAGGGGGTGATCTAGTACAACCCCCTGCTCAAAGCAGGACCAATCCCCAATTAAATCATCCAACAGATTTTTGCCTCACATCCCTAAATGGCCCCCTCAAGGGTTGAGCTCACAAACCTGGGTTTAGCAGGCCAATACTCAAACCACTGAGCTATCCCTCCATGCTCCGATTCAAACTAACCCAGAAGGAGGGAGGAAGGTTCCATTCATCTCTTACCCAGGATCTCGCTGCTGGGAGGAGGAGGGTTTCCTTCGGCCTCTGCACTGCAGGCCTGGTGTTTCGGTTTGGACGTCTCCAGGCCGGCGAGGAGGGTCATGAAATCCACCACGGTGTCGATGTGCTGTGGGCTGGAGGTGACCTCCCTCAGCGCGCACACGGCGTTGAGCCGGCTGAAAGATTTGAGCTCCGAGATATTGGCCCGCAGGAACAGGAGGAGGATGTTCAGGTCGTTCATGGGGCAGGTCAGCATCTTCCTGCTGAGGAGGTCGAAGGCGGGCAGCATCTCGTAGATGGACAGGAGGCGCTTGTCCCACTGGAGGAGCTGCAGCATGTTGTAGATGATCACAGGCGCCAGGAGGACGTAGACGCCCCCGTTAGAGAGGCTGATCAGCTGGAAGACGGAGAAGAAGACCAGCTTGCAGGGTATCACGTCCGGGACCTGGGGTTCGTCCCGCAGCAGCCCCGTCTTGATGGAGCAGCTGAATTCATCCTGGAGGAAGACGCGGAGGTGGAGGAATCCCAGGTAGAGACAGGTGGCGGCAATGAGGAGCAACAGCAGCAGGTTCCGTAGCAGGTAGGCGCCCACCAGGGCGTGCGAACGCTGCTTGCAGGCCAGGTACCGCTCCAGCAGCGGGAACTCAAAGTACCGCTCCCTGCGAGCCCTGGGGGAGAGACAGGGGGGTAGGTGGGGCCCGTTCCTCAGCTAGGGTGGATCAGGTCACTTCACTGATGTCAGCTTACACCAGCTGAGGACCTGGTCTGTAAATTCCAGCTCTAGGGTTAAATCCCCCAGTCCCCTGATGCCAAGGGGATGTAGGGCTGGATGTATCAGAACTCTGCTCAGTGCATTAACCAGAATCATTGAACCAGAGGGTTAGAAGACCTCAAGGGTCATCTAGTCTAGCCCCCCATGTGACCCTGGCACTGAGCACAAAGCCGCGAGGGGTTCGATCAGGGATGGGACACTGGGGGGATTGGGGGTGAAAGAATCAGTTTGTTTATATCCAGAACATGTTTTGATCAATTTTTTTCTCATCTGTAGCCAACACATTTTAAGCAATCCTGTTCAATAAAAGGATCCGTTTTTAAACGCTGGGTTTGGGCGTGTAATTGAATTTTAATTTCCACCCAAATGGAGCAATGACGCAAATTGCAAGGAAAAAATTAAATCCTCCTCTAGTCACTAAAAACGGCCGCCTTCCCCATTGTCTAGCGTAATCAAGATGCAGAAATTAAGCAGCTGGAAAAACGTGTCTGGATCAAATGTCACCTCGTGGTTAGCAGAAAGTGACACGGAATTTAGGGCAAGGGCTGTTATTTCAATCCACGTGTGAGTGGCAACTCACCAATGAGCATCAACCTTTCTTTAGGAAGAGAACTCAGAAGTCCCAATGCAAAACAGGATTAAAATCGGGGCTTTAAATCCAGGTTTGCTGCCTGCTGATTTCTATCATCATTTAAATCAACCCCCGCCCCCACTTCAAGAGATTAAATGCAGAAGAGCTACCTAAAGGGCCTGATCCTGCCCACAAGCCAATTTCCCCGCCTCCCTGCCCCCATGGGAGATTTGCCTGCATGCAGGCGGTGGGACCCTAAGGAAATCATAGAGCTGAGCTTTGAAGTATGCGGGGGGGGGCTTCATTACAGGAGCCCCCGCATACACACAGCCCCTCCCACCATGGTATCTGCAGCCCTCTGGCCCTCCACTGTCTACAGGATCCACACGGTACACGCAGCTTATCCACAGCTCCTTCCTGGAGAAGAAGCTACAGTCCTGGCTGCGGGGCTGAGAAGCGGGCAGGGGGGCAGCAGGGGATGGGAGGAAACACATGTCGGGGAAGGGCAGTGGCCGTCCGCTGGGATCTTGCGCTGTTACCTCCCCCGGGGTCTGCTGACCGTAGGCCCAGCCCTGAGCGCTCTGTACCCCATTCACCGGCCCACCTCCAGTGCTGGGGCAACCCCGGCTCAGCCCCAGGTGGAGGGCGGCCCGTGCTGCGGACGGGATCAGAGTCACGCATGCCGGACCAGGTTGGACCCCAGCCCCACGTGGGGAGGTGGCTTCCAGGCACAGATCGCCTGGCAGGGGCGTGCGGAGGGCAAATCCGACAGCCCATCCCAGGCCGCCCCAGAGAGCTCTCCACAGGGTAGCGAGTGGGGGCTCGAGTTACTGGGATCCACCACCCAGCTCCAGTCTGTGTCACCTTCCCTGGAGGAACCCCTTCCCCACAACAGGGTGAGCCTGAGAACAGCCTCAGTGAGGGAAGGTCCTGGTAGCATGGCCTTGTGGGAGCAGGGGCTGGACGGGAACCGCAGGGCCAATGGGTTCAGGAGGCAGAGACCCGGCCTGGGCATTGGAGGGCCCCTCCTGCCTGGACCAGTCCTAAGGACACTCTCCAAGAAGATCCCTCCGCCCTGCCCCACTGCAGAGCCCTCTTGCCCTGGGGTCTCCAAGGAAAAGGCTCAGTGAGACCCTCTGGCAAGATGGCGGCTGCGGGCCTGCGCCCGCTGGGAGTGGGAAGAGGAACCCCAAGGGTCAGTCCTCCAGCCCCCGACTCACTTCTCAAACTCCTCCCAGAAGAGCCGGGCGTCCGCGCTGGCCTGGCGGACCTTCACCATGTGCTGCACCAGGCGGATGGAGCGGTTGTAGGACTTGTCCAGCTCGTCGATGACGAAGAGCAAGTCGCTGTTCAGCGCGGGGGCGGCCGTGTAGCGCCACAGCAGGCAGGGCAGGTACATGGCCACGGCGATGAGCAGCAGGGAGTAGGGGAAGGCCTGGGCAAAGGACAATGCAAGGCCTGAGACCACAGTGACCATTACAGAAGCACAAAGAACAAGCCGGGCAGCAAGTCAGGGCCGTTCAGGGCGGCGCATTCCACTCCTGAGGCCAAAACATTAAAAAGTCTGCGCACAGTATTGTAAAATTCTGCAAAATTCTGCCGATTTTATTTGTCAGGTAAACGTGGCGGCTCCGGCGTGGTCTTGGGGAGCACGGCCACACACAGCACAAAGGTGGGAGATCACCGTGCAGCCCCACCTGGGACACAGACTCAGCGGTGAGGCCACACCCAACCCTGACCCAGCGCAAGGACCGGGCCTGCCCCAGAAACACCTCAGGGTCCTGCCTCTCCGTGCCGGGTGCACCCGGTGTGGGCAGGGTGGCGCAACAAGGCAGGATCCACATGTGAAGAAGCAAAGAAATCTGTGAGGAACATAAATTCTGCATACCTGCAGTGGCACAGAATTTCCCCAGGAGTAACACTCAGGAGGCAGGGAATGGTCACCTAAGGCTGGGCCTAACCCCAGATATGATACTGAGCGATTTACACAGCACTTCCCACCTGACCATCTCTATGTACTTTACATCTTACAGATGGGGAAACTTTACACCTCTATGCACTTTACATCTTACAGATGGGGAAACTGAGGCACGAAGCGGGGTAGGGACTTGGTCAAGATCCCACAGGGAGTGAATGGCAGAGCTAGGGATTGAATCCAGTTCTCCTGAGTTCCAGCTCAGTGCCCTATCCATGAGGCCCCCTTGCAGGGGGCAGGGCTTCCTGGGCTGGGGGCGGGACTTCCTGCTCTGGGGCAAACTGGTCCGGCAGAGCCCCTTAGCATGCAGTGCAAAAGCCAACCTATCCCTCTCACCTTTGGCTAACAGGGGGACAGGGAGCACTTTATCACGAGGAGTTGTGTTCTTCACCTGGGTCCTTCGCCCACCCGAAAGCCAGTGGCCCTGGAGAAGCTGCAGCGGGGGCTGATTTTCAGCCCCTTGAAACGCAGAGCTCCACCAACCCCTCAGCCCCGCTACCTTGAGCGTCCAGAGGGACTTGGCTGTAGCGTCTCCAGCAGCATCGAATTCATAGTGGATCAAGGAATCCCAGCAAGACGTATCAACGTATGCGGCCTGCTTCCCCGTGAAGTTGGCGGGCGAGAAACAGCTGATCTGGGTCCCTGGAACAGAGCGGGGGTGGTTACAGCGCTGGACCCCGCGGTGGGGATTCCACCCGCCGCCATCCCCACTAAACGCGGAACCCCGTCCCGGCTGCTCTGGAACCTCTGCGGTGAATGTTGTGTTTAGCACCCCCCTGTTGCAGCCCACTCCCCTCCCAGCCTGCAGCCAGCCCGTCTACACTGCCCCTTCCGCTAGGCAGTGTGGATAGCACCCCCTGGTCTGTAAAACACGTTGGACACGGGCTGCAGGTTGTCCATGCTCCTTGCAGCTGCCGCGGGACTACAGCCCCCGGGGTATCCCCTCCCTCCCTGTCTCCCCAACAGCCCCTGTAACACAGTCGGCTGGGCGCGACTCGTCTTGCCCTGGCCAGAAAGGGTGAGAGTGTCCCTGTGGCAAAGGCTCCTGCCAGCCCAGGAGCAGCCTCCCTGGCAAAGCCGGGCTTGGCAGGAAAGTCTGGCTCCGGCCGGCACGGAGAATCGAGCAGTAGGATACCACTGATCTCGTATACTGCCGTCCTGCCTGCAGCCACGCCCGTGGCCCCCTATGCCTGTTCAGTTGCGAGGCACTCTGGGTACTTACCCCACAAACCATTGGCCACAGCAGGGCAGGGGTGGTCTGGTGAGCTCCTATAGCCCACTGGCTGAGGGATCCCTCTCTGCTCCCCCCTCGCCCCCCAGGCCATGCCCCCAAGGACTCCACTAACTCTTCTGACTCCTGAGGTCACATCACACTATCTGCTCAGACCCAGCCGCAACCTTGCTGATGCAGCAGGAATGTCAACAGCCCTGAAGCCCCCAGCTCCCTATCCCTGCTCCGGGCCTGTTACTTTTGGAAGGGGCTGGAGGAACCGGCAGCCGAGGGGCTGGGGCAGTGAGATTCCCAGCTATGCTCCTAATGCAGCATCCCCAGCCGATGGGCTACAGGTGGGTCGCTCGCTGAGATGCCTGCTCTGCCAAACCCCACGCAGGGCACCACGCTAGACTTGGCTGCTGGTAAACTCAGGTGCAATTGGCAGCTCAGGCCAGGCCAGCTAGGGTGCATTTAGCTGCCAACTTGCTCAGAGCATGATTTAGGTTTGGACGGGGCTATCCAGGCACCAGCTTTGCTAATGAAGGCATTTGAGATGATCCTGTCCCTGAAGATGACGAGGTTATTTCTGGAACCGTGTTCCGGTACTTTACATACACACCCAGTTAGCCACAGCTCTAACCCCGTGAATAGCCTACAGAACAGTAGAGAGCCCATCAACTAGACCATTTCAGTGTCCATTCAGGAGACTAATAACCTGGTGGCATCTCAATCTCGGTTTATAATCAAGGAACAAGCCAGCAAAAACACATCTATTTTATTCTCTCTGGCTCCACCCAGCCTCCTGAACATTAAGTCCCAGAACAAATTTCTGAGGCAGGATGGAAATTACATCCACAAACCTCACACTCTCCGGTCAGACACACACAAAGAGCCCCACAAACACAAGTGTCCTCCGCTCCCATGACTAGAGACCAAAGCTTTCCTAGGAGAAATGTTAAATCACTGGCAACATAGGAGCTTAGATTGACAGATTTTAAGGCCAGAAGGGATCTCTCCTGAATAACACAGGCTTGTAACCCCAGTATTGAGCCCTATGACTTGTGTTTGGCTAAAGCATCTTCCAGAAAGCAATCCGGTCTTGATGTGTTAGAACATCATCACCCATAAAAGAAGCTAATGATATTTTACTACTGGCTCCATGAGACCTCCAGCAGATGTCTCCCAAATTGAAGTCTCTCATAAGACCACAACTTTCCTGTCCACACATTATAGTAAGGTTGATCCAGGGGTTGCTCCCCTGGTCCAGCCAACTTTATATTCCTTCTCTGACCAGAGCCATAACTTGTAGAAGGTAGTGAAAAATCATCCTGATAGTTAATTACACAGTACTATGCACCTGGGAATATTTCTTCATCGTCCCAGCTAAGCAGTGGTTGGACTCTGCCATGAGGTGAGTATCCCTCATAAATGTCTCTCCCAGCAGGTCTAATTGCCAATGATATTCTTAATATTCAGGGAAATTTCTAACCTCGTTTTGAAACCTGCTAAGCTTGTTCCCGCTCTAACATCATGTGGAGGGGAGTTCCACAGGCTACACAGACACAGTGTAAATAGGCATTTCCTTTTTGATTTTACTAGGTGCTCTCTCTCTTCCAGGAACAGCGACTGAACCAACAAAGGGGACTTAAGAAAGATTGTGACATTGCTCCCTTATCTACACCCCTGCCACACACACATCCCCCCCACACACATACACCCCTCTCTCTCAGCAAGAACACAGGGCATATAGCTGTGGGATGGACAGAAACAGTTCAAAAGCAAAGAAGCCAGACCAAAGTCTCTGGAGGCAGAAGCAGATCATCCTCCAAGTCCATGTTTAGTTTGAGGTTAAGATGCGTCCAATTGTGTTATCAATGAAACCTTGTGTAATAGGATCCCAGGCCATAAACTGGGGAAAAAAGAGTCAATTCAAGCACTGTCGGCATCCCAGTGCTGGCTCCCCAAGGGGCTGCAGGGACAGAGAAAACCACAGCCTCCGAGAACATCCAGGGGCAGGAGAGGGGCATGAGCGAGACCACTCATAATGCAGGTGACCAGCCAGGGAGGTGTGAGGCCAACCACATCAGCACAAGAATCTGGAACCCCAAGGAGAGGGCAGCAGCTGTTGTTTTTGTCAGACCTGAGGCAAGTTATGTCCAAGGTTAGATGCTGGTCCCACCACTAACACCACCAGCAGAACCCTACTTAGATCGGAAGCTCTTTGGGGCTTTCTTTGTACAGTGCCTTGCACCATGGGGCCGTGGGCCATGACTGGGGCTCCGGGCTATGACTGGGGCTCCAAGGCACTACTGCAACACAGACGATCAACACCACACTCTCCAGGGGAGCACAGAGTGTTCGCAGGAACATAGGAACTGTCAGCCTGGATCAGACCAAGGTCCATCTAGCCCAGCAGTGTCCAGTAGAAATTCGATGCTAGCCACACTTGTGGTTTTGAATTTTTATTATTAGCCACATTATAAAAAAAGACACATTAAAAAGACACATGCACCAGCCACAATTCAATAGCCTATTAGCCACATGTGGCTCGTGGTGAACGTACTGGACACCACTAATCTAGCCCAATGGCTCTAACAGCAATCAGAACCAGATGTTTCAGATGAAAGAACCTTACCGCGGCAGATGTGGGACAGTCAACACCCCATTAAGGTTCCCCCCGCACCTGCAACCCCTAGTAGTTAGAGGCTGGAGCAAGTACTGAAATAGTGCAAGGTTTTATCATCCTTCTGAAACTCTTTCCCACCCTCAGAACTCTTGACTAGTTCCCCATAAACACCCCCAACCCTAACACACACACACACACACTGATTTAGTTGGGGACTGGTCCTGCTTTCAGCAGGGGGTTGGACTAGATGACCTCCTGAGGTCCCTTCCAACCCTGATATTCTATGATTCTATGACTCCTTCAACCTTCCTGTGATGAACCAGCGGAACCAGTGCCGGGGAAGCCAATGGGGTCCATGCTGCGTACCCCGCTCCTGCCCTAGATCTTTTTACCCTTAATGCTGATCTAAACCACCCTGCAACTTACCTGTGGAAAACTCCCGCGCGAACGCCAGGGACACCAGGAACAGGGGCAGGCCCACCGTGACGAACTTCACAACGCGGTCGCTCGGCAGCTCCAGGCGGAGGCCTTTGGCTCGGGAGCCGTTCGGATCCGGCAGCAAAGCATCAGAGAGCATGTACTCGGCGGCCGTGTGCGCGATAGACATGACTCCGGGAGCAGAGAAGAGGCAGCTGCTGCTGTCGTTTACGGTTCGATCCCGGCCGAGCGGCAGCTAGCAGGGCCCGAGTGACTTGTGGGGTGGAAAGCTGTGTTTGCTCAGCGTTATGTACCGGGCAGTGGTAAAGGACGGCCCTAGCTGTGCACCATGTGTGTTGCTAATTACAAGGGAAGCCTTTTCCCTAGGCAAGTTACAAATAGCCTTCCCTCAAAGAGTGCAGCCAGAGTCGCGGCAGGAGGGCCGCGCTGATTGCTAGGCCCTGGCGTGCCTCACCCAGCCACAGGCAACCCCACCAAAGGCTGCGGCCTTGTGGTTTTACAGCCCTCTCTCATAAACAGATTTATTTCTAGCGGCGATTTTAAGGGGCGTGGGGCTGCTGGGCTATTTTCACATCCAGTAATGAGCAGGGGGGTTGGCAGGGAGGCACGGCCCCAGCCCCAGCTCCCAGGCCTGCGGGGTAGGGGACGCACGCACGTGTCAGCTGTAATAACCTCCGGCACTCCCTGCGAGGGGAGAGATTCTCAGCTAGGCCGCTCCCCAGCTCTGTGGGCAGCCATTAGCAGCACGATACAGAGGGGCCTTTCTACGGCCTCACCCCGCCCCAGGCACTTCAGGGCTGCAAGGCGAGCGTGGTAGGCGTTTGACCGGGCCAAGCCCTGGGCTCCGGCAGACGCTCACATGTGCGCCTAACAGAGCGAAGGGACACAGCTGTGCTGTTCAGAGGACACGTTGCTGAGCATGAGAACTGAGGGGCCCCTCAGGGCAGGCAGAGAGGGGCAGGTGAGGAAACCTTACTAGGGATTTGTAGGTCTCGGGTGTAGGGCAGATTTTCAAAGGTATCGAGGTACCTCACGCTCAGATCTTTAAACAGGACCTTGGTGACTGCCAACACCCCTCCAGGTCCACTCTCTTCTCGATAGCCAGCCTATGACTCTGCCCCTAGAGGTCCCAGTGGGGTCTCTTCCACACCTGTTCCCCCTGCTTGTTGCATGGGCAGTTGTACTCTTTCAGGGCCAACAGTCGTGTGAGGAATCCCACCGCCTGCTCCCGCTGCTCAGGAAGGCCCATGCCCGACCCAACGTGGTGCAGCGCTCTGCCTAGTTAAGCTCAGTGGCAGGTCCCTCGCTCCCCTGCCCGCATCCTGGGAAGAAGCCCCCCCCAAACAGCCCCCCCTTTATAAGTTGACCCGCTTGCTCAGGATTGTGGGAAACTCTGGCCTCTCGCTCTGTCTGCAGCGGCTTCTTGTCCAGCCCTCCTCACCCTTCCTCATCTAGAGGTACAAGCCTTCTCCTGAGGGGTCCATACCACATTTTCAGGCCACACTAACCCTAAAAGAGGGGGGGAGGGAAGGGTGTCTAGCCTGGATGAGTCCCAAGAGATGATGAGCTGTCTGTCCATCATGTCTTTGCCAGGGGTCCTCACTGAGTTAGCAGGGGCAGGACCATGTTAAAGGCCCCCTGGATCGAAGCTTAGACCCCTACTTTCATTTACTTAGTGCACATCAGCGTGTCTCACTCTATGGCTGTAGACAGCACTTAACCCCTCTCCTCAACAAGGACCTCGGCTTTGCCCTATGTCCTCACAGTCAGCAAGCCTGTTCCCCACTGGATCAAAGGAGTGTGTGTGGGGGCTGGGGGACAGGATAAACTGTAGAGATAAGAGCCCCCACTTAACCACCTCTACAGAGGAAAGCTCATGAACTCTCCCATCTGGCCTGCACACTGACATCTGACATTGGCCCAGTCATCCAATGGGCCAGGGCCCATGCTGTGTTGTAGCCTGGGCTGGAGGGGAGGATTCGTTGCGTCTAAGAGAGAGACCATAGTCTGACTGTATAACACCTGCCACACGCGTGTTAAAACCCCTCTCTACCGTGAGCAAGCACTAGAACGGTTGTGACACACAGACACGGCGGGGCTGTGTAGGGCTGGCTGGCGAGAGCTATGGGGATTTCCTGTTGATCTAGCACGGGGGTTCTCAACCGTTCGTAGGGGTGACCCGTTTCACACACACGAAGCCTGAGTGTGACCTCCCTTGTCAATTAAAAACACCTTTTAACGTTTAACACTATAATGCTGGCAAAGCGAGGTTTGGGGTGGAGGCTGACAGCTCACGACCCCACAGTCATAAACTCGTGACCAACTGAGGGGTCCCGACCCCCAATTTGAGAACCTCTGATCTACCAAATGCTAGTTTCCCTTTAACCCACTGCTGTGTTATCGAAGACCTGGGTCTCACAGCACAGCACCCAGGGTTCCTGCCGGGCCGCTTGGGAAAACCTGCTTCTCCGGGGTTGGAGGCAAGCCGCAGAGCTGAGGGAATCCTAGCGGGAATGCAAGTTACGCTGCCGTAGATGCTGTGGGCAGAGGGGAGGGAAGGCCCCAGCCCAAAACTGCAGGCATTCTGGGCAGGCCGTTGGCCAAGGCAAAGCCACGGCTGTATTTACACTGTGTGGTATACAAATGAACACGTTACAAACGCCTGGGGCGGTGAAGAGCTGGGATCACAGACAGGGACCTGCCCCACGGCCGACTGTCTTAATACACATTCCCACCAGAACAGCAGCAGCTCAGAGAGCGCAACTGACAGAGCTCCTGCCCCATAGGGAAGGGCTGTGCTGCCCCACCCCACGGACCATGGGCCCCTGGCCATGTTGCCAGCAGTACAGAGTGCAAATGGGGCTAGCAGCCCCAGATGGAGTTAAATGAGAAGAGGGAAGAGGCTGAGAGACTTGAGACTCCACCTCTCACGGTTACTCCACCTCTCACGAAATCAGAGATTAGCGCCAACATCTGGGGACTTCCCCAACCCCAGCGGTGTGCATCTCCAGCTGGGGCCAGGGAGGGAGGGCAGAGCTGCCGCATAGCCCCCTTCCCCACCCCTCGAACACCAGGGACACCGAGAGCCCCCCTGGCCCGGCAGGATCCCTTCAACCCGCGTGGAGCTTGGGGAAACCCACCTCATTCGTGAGGCAGGATTCCAGCCTTGCACTTCCCTGGGTCACACCCCCAACCTGCCACTATCTCCAGCCTGGGGCCTTAGAGGGGAAGCAGAGGCCCAATGGCTCATCCCAGCAGTCAGACAATCACTCCCGAGACGGGTTTTGCAGCACAGTGCACATAGAAATGGGTCCTTCTGTGCCTCTTGCTGGTAGCTGCGGACATCTCAGCGGTGGGAAGCCCCATGGCAGACACAACCTGGCTTTCTTCCAGATTACACAATTCCTAACAGAGCATTACCCCATAGAATGAGATCAGGCTATTTATTGTTTAGAGACGTTCACGGCTTGGGTTTGGATTCCAGGCAAAGCTCTGCTCTGCCAAACGGTCACTGGCTCTTCATTGAATCCAGTCCTGTTTCCGCACAGAACGAGGCCTTGGATCGGAGTCGGAACCTCCCTCGAGTGACTGCACGGATCACGATCCGTCACGCAGGTCAACGCTCAGACATCGTCCCCCCAATGGCTGTGGTTTTCCCGGAGCGGCTGAGATCAGTGAACTTGTCACCCCATTCTCCCAGCACTGCACGGCAGCTCGGACCAGAGTCGGACGTCAGCAGAGCAACGGCAGCTCCGCTCACTTCTCTAGCGACTCGGGAACCTCCAGCTTCAGCCGCTTTAAAGTGTTTGTGAAGAAGCGGGGCGGCCAGCAGACCAGGCACAGTGGCTCGTCCCCGCTGGGCCCCAGCGGCAGAGTGAGCTGGCGGGCGTGCAGGTGGAGGGGGAGGTGCCGCACCTTGGCCTGCTCCAACCCCAGTCTCTTCAGGGTGTTTTCGGGAAGCTTCTGCTCCAAGGAGAGAGAGAGCGCGAGCTCAAAACCGGCACACATCCTGCAAGGCACTGCCCCCGTCCCTGCTGCCGGGGGGTGCCGAGAGAACAAGGCTTCTGTGGGTACGGCAAGCTGCAGGGGCATTAGACCTACCCACAACCAGCCGCTGCCACACACCAACACAGAGTACCAGGGACCTGCCTTGGGGAGGGAGCATCACAGGAGCTTCCGGGGTTACCCCTGGTTCAGTCGAAGAGCACCGGGCTTAAGACTTAAGCTGACCGGACGCTATCGGAAAGGAAACAGGACCTGGGATTTGGTTTGGGGGGGGACTGCTCCCTCCCAGTCCACCTAGGGTGAGGTGCTGGTGCAGAGAGAGACCACAGGGCCTGCCTGCAGCATAACATTCCCCTCCACCTCTTCTTGCCTGGGGAAAAGATGCTTTGGGATCTTCCTGGCGACATCCCCAAGCTCCCAAAGAGAGAGAGGCCGCAGGAGCTGGGTGTTGCGACCATCCCCATGACCCCTAGAGATGGTGGGACCTCCTGCACATCTCCCCACTCTTCCCTGGGGAGAGGTGCCTGGGGATCTTTGTAGTGGCGGAGGGGATGCCCCACCCAGGGACATGCCCCAGGATCTGTCTTGTTGTGGGAGGGGAACCCATCATCTCAGGGGCAGGGAGAAACCCCGCACCCGCCATGAGGGCACCTGCCCGAGTTTCCAGCTGGCAGTGTTGGGGGCTTGGCTCCTGGACTCTCCTCTGTGAAGAGCAGGCCTCTCCTGCCCAAAAGGGGTGCTGAGAAGCCCACCAAACTGCTCTGAACGCCCTGGCCTGGAGAAGTGGGTGTGTCAGGAAGGGCTGCCAGAGAAAGGTTAGCAACAGGCCTCACACCAGGCAGCGGAGCCTTCCCCGGGGCGTGGGCTGCAGCAGGGACACAGGCCCTATGACTCCGCCACTGTTCCCCTTCCGAGGGCCAGTGGCTCCCACTCCCTCCCCTCGCCATGTCGCCTCTTACCTGGGGTGCCAGCTTGCTCCAGTGCGCGTATTTGTGGTCTCCGAGGACCGGACACCCCAAGCCATAGGCCAGGTGGACCCGGAGCTGGTGCTTCACTCCTGAGCACGCGACGGGAGAGAGAAGAACCAGGCGTTAGAACGTGGTCTGGTGCCCCCTGCCTGGGCACGTGCCCGCTGCTTGCCCGGACTGACTGCCAAAGGGAGAGCGGGCATGGACTGGGGACTGCAGCCTGCCATTAGCCCCAGCAGCCAGAGAGGCCTGGAGGCAAACAAGCACCCCGACTGACTGCCGGAGCAAACAGTTTGGCCCCCATCGCACTAGCAATGCTCCTGGCTGGCTGAATTGTAATCCTATCCAAAAGCCAGACTCAACGCAAAGTCCTGAACTCCCAGAGACCGGCAGGCTCCACCTGAACTATTTCCCATCAGGCTCGGGGCACCTGCTGTCATTATAGGGACCTCTTCACACAGCGCACAGTCAACCTGTGGAACTCCTTGCCTGAGGAGGCTGTGAAGGCTAGGACTATAACAGGGTTTAAAAGAGAACTGGATAAATTCATGGAGGCTAAGTCCATTAATGGCTATTAGCCAGGCTGGGTAAGGAATGGTGTCCCTAGCCTCTGTTTGTCAGAAGGAGGTGATGGATGGCAGGAGAGAGATCACTTGATCTTTACCTGTTAGGTTCACTCACTCCAGGGCACCTGGCATTGGCCACAGTCAGTAGACAGGATACTGGGCTGGATGGACCTTTGGTCTGACCCAGTACGGCCTTTCTTATGTTCTCTACGGAGGCGGCACAGGAAACAGATCAGGGGCTCTGGTCCCTAGCGTATCCTAACAAACTGGGATTCGCGCGAGCCTGACCTGTGATTGGCTGGAGCTCCAGGAGGGAACAAGACGCAGCACTAGCCAGAACGCGGTACCGGGTCACAGCGCTGTAGGCATCTCGGTTCCGTCGCACTTTCACCAGCTGCCCACTCTCGGGGGACACGCGGTAGTTTGGTGCCAGCGTCATCTGAAGCCCAGGGAAGGAAGACAGGGTCACGAGAAACAGACCTCGAGCGACGTGAGGCCAGGGTAACAGTGCTGACAGGCCTGGCGAGAGATTCACAGCGCTAAGCCCTGGCTGGCAGTCTTGGGTCCCGGCTGGGAGGCAGCTCACTCACCTTATAGTGCGGCTGGTGGCCCTGCACTTCCTTCTCCATAATGGGAATATCCACCAGCCCCTCGGAGGGGACTGGGAGCCCCACGCTGATTGTCCTGGGAAGAGAACACACAGATCAACGGGGCTCCACCCCAGCTCTCTGCACACAGCAGTCAGCTGATTATAGGGCAGGGAGATGTCATTCTCCTTTATTCCATTAGCAATAGGGCAAAGGTTTTGACCCCGCAATGGTGTGACAAACAGGATCGGCCCTTCCAAAAAGCTGTAAAGTGCAGCTAGCTCCAAGTCCCCGGAAAGAGCTAACGAGGCTTTGGGGTGCCAGCGATTACACATGGAGGTCTGGGTACCCGATTCGGAGCCCTGAGAAGTGATCCCATTGCTCTTTCCCAGGCTCTGAGCCCCAGATTCACAGCTGGCTATATGACGTTAAATACCCTTCTCACTGTGCACAGGAGCGGAGAGGAGACAAGGCCCTAGTCCTGGGGAGCAGGAGATGGAAGATCGCTCTCCTGGCTGGAGCACAGCAAGCAGCTTTAGGCTACCAGGCCTAGCAAACAGCAGCTCGTCATCTGATTCCCAAGCCAGGCACAACCAATCCAGAGCAGATGGCACTTCTATCCCTCCCAGGGGAGAGCATATAAGCATGTAGCTACCAGGGGGCCTTTCCCCTCCAGGTCGCAGGTTCAAACACAGCCCCAGTGGGTAGAAAGTGTGCCATGAGGGCTGTTTGTGGCAGATGTGAATGAGCTGGCAAGTATCTAGCTTCTTCTCGGTGGACAAATGCACCGCACTGCAGAACCACCACTGGCACGAATTCCACCCCCATGTTGTGTCTCTGGAAAGACCAAGGGCTGACTGGGCTGTGGAGACCACTCTCCTTAGAAGGGATCCTTTCAGGCGCTGTAGGAGATCTGCACTGCTGCTTCTTATCCTAAGGCCTCAATCGGCTCTGGCAGGCCAGAGCTCAGTTCACTTGTAAGAGGCTAGATGCCCCTCTTGCTCCAAACCACGTGGGAGCCTGCGCGCCCACTCCCAGCAAACCTCTCGTACCAGTATTTCTTCTCCACCTGGCGCGTTTTGAAGAGGCACTGGACCCGATGTGCCGTGTCCTTGTCCCGTGCGAGCACCATCACGCCCGTCGTCTCCTTGTCCAGCCGGTGACACAGGTGCAGGGGTTCAGCTTTCAGGCCATTCAGCATCTTGGCCAAAATGGGCAGCACATCGGTGATGCAATTCTGGATCCCGGGGCCACCTGGGCGGTTGGAAGAGGAACAAGACCAAAGAACCACATTAGTGACTGAGCACCCGAGAGAACTCCCCTCAGAAGCTGTTTTCCCCTGAGTGCAGAGTCAGCAAGGACAGGCTATATTAGAGCCCCAGGGAAAGAGCTTGATATTCCAAAATGTTCCTTTTAGAGATTCAATAGCCACAAAGACACTTGTGAGTCTGCACATACTCCCTGGGAGGCGATTTGGCCTGCTAAACCCAGGGTTGTGAGTTCAATCCTTGAGGGGGCCATTTAGGGCAAAAATCTGTTGGATGATTTAATTAGGGATTGGTCCTGCTTTGAGCAGGGGGTTGAACTAGATGATCTCCTGAGGTCCCTTCCAACCCTGAGATTCCATGATTCTATGAACCTTCAGAACTTTAACTCTTGAGGCCAGGCACTCGGAGTTCCCAGAGGAACTCTGGATTTACTCCAGGTGCCCACTGGAAGCAGAGCAATGCCAGGCATGTTCACTCACTGACTGGCTCCTCTGCACCCCCATCAGAAGAGTTTCACAAACACCTTTCAAGATAGACAGCAAGTTCTTTTGGGGCAGGGATTGTGCTTATCTGTGGGTACGGCACCTCCTGCCATGGTCCTGATTAGGGTCCTTCAGGCACTACTACAATAAACTTCCACTTTTCCATTTGCTGTATTGCTCATATAAGTGCACCTCCTGCTAGGAGGGGCTGAGGCAGCCAAGCACTCTTTAATGCCAGGTTTCCTGCATCATGCCCCATAGCACAGCCTGCTAGGAGAGGCTGAATTGTCTGACAATCTGCATCGTGGGTGAAACATTCTCCTTTTCTCAAACTGAGATGTGACCCTAAAAAGATACATGCTGCTCTCTCCTTGGGACCAGACGTAGGAAGAAAATCCTCAGGGTAATCAGAGACGCTAGAGACATAATACCCTATTGGTTCACTTTACCCCAATCCCTTAGTCCCCCATACAGCTCCCGGAGGAAGTCATCTGGGGTAGAGCCCCACTTCAGGTCTCTGTTCATGAGACTCAATTCAAATCTAGACAGCGATGAGCGTCTTGGCATGGCGGCAGAGATCCGAGTGGCATTTACCTGCATTTGGAGCTGAAATCAATGGCTCTGTTTAATACAACACGAACCCAGACACTACTACCCAAGAAAAGGTACCTTCAGAGGTCAGTGAAGCTGCTCTCACAGTAATTAGAATTGGCTGACACACGCTCCCAGCATTAGCCTGGGCACTGGCCAGCACAGAGCGGCCTCCCTAGTCCCTCTCTCACCGTGCACAGGGAGGCCATAGGGTTTGTTAATCACCACGAGCTCTTCGTTCTGGTACAAGATCCCGCGCTTCAGTGCTTTGGCCAGCACGTTGGGGTGAACTCGCTGCAGCTGCTTGCTGAGCTGGTTCAGTTCCCAGACCCGCCTCAATACTGGGTTTTTAGGCTCCTGTGAAGAGAGAAATGCTGTAAGTGGAGAAAGGATGGTCTCAGGTGAAGTAACAGGGATTTAGGAGACCAGGGTGGAGTTACTGACTCTGCCATAAACTTTCTGTGAGACGCTGGGCAGTTCACGTAATGTCTCTGCCTTGGCATCTCCTCACCTCACAATGGTATTTTGAGGATCTCTCAAAACTGTGTGAGGCACAGGGCCACAGACATTGCCCAATGGTCCTATCACAGCAGCCGTCCCACTGGAATCTCACCTGGATGGGCAAGATTTATCCCCAAATGACTCAACTCCAGTGCACTCCCAATGCCTCGCCACTATATTTAGATTTCCTCACCCACTGGATGCAGACCTAGGAGCGCTGATGTCAGGCTGGCGTTTGACCCCTGCTGACACCATCCAAGGAAGTAAGGCCAAGATTTCAAAGTAAGAGTATGAGCAAACAAATGACCATAAACACACGGTACTCGCTGACTCTGAAGAGGGGTACGGATTAATTCTAATGCATTAGGTAACGCGAAGGGTCAGATGGATCCCATGCTGGCCTCTGAGCCGTGCAAGGCTTTCCAAGTTGTGAGAACCAACCCCTCCGAATGAGAACTTGAGATCACACTGGGGCTTTGTCTGAACCAGGATTTGAAGGTGTTTAAGGAGTGTGGGAGGGGGCTCTGGGCTGGGGCAGGGGTGAGGCTTCTGCTGGGGGTTCAGGCTCTGGGGTGGGGCCAGGCATGAGGGGTTTGGGATACAGGGAGAGGTTTCAGGAGGGGCCGAGGGGTTCGGCGTCTGTAAGCGGGCTCCGGGCTGGGGTAGGAGCATGGGAGGGGGTACAGGTGCAGACTTTGGGGTGGGGCCAGGCCCGAGAGCTTTGGGGTGCAGGAGGGGGTTGGGGCCAAGCGGGTTGAGGTGAGAAGACTAGCACCCGAAGACACAGCAGTGCATGCCGGGAGTTGTAGTCAGAGACTAGCAGCCTAAGACACCGCAGTGCATGCCGGGAGTTGTAGTCAGAGACTAGCAGCCTAAGACACCGCAGTGCATGCCGGGAGTTGTAGTCAGAGACTAGCACCCGAAGACACCGCAGTGCATGCCGGGAGTTGTAGTCAGAGACTAGCACCCAAAGACACCGCAGTGCATGCTGGGAGTTGTAGTCAGAGACTAGCACCTAAGACACCGCAGTGCACGCCGGGAGCTGTAGTCCCCAGCACACCGCCACGCATGCCGGGAACACTCGCCTCCTGTTTCTGTTCCTGTTCCTCACGCTTCTGGGCCCTCAGCTTCTCCGCCAGCTGCTCCGCTCCTACCGCGGCGGTCGCCCCCTGGGAGGTGGAGAAGGCCCGGAGGCCCTGACACAGGGCGGGCGCAGGGGCCCAGAGGCGCAGCCCGACGCTCCCCAACGCCGCCATCTTTCCGGAGTTGTCAGAAGGGGGAGGGGCCGGAGAAGCCTCCACGTGCCCCGCCTCCCCGCGCTTCCAGCGCGCGGATGAGGCGCCGAATCAGGAGGATACGGCATGAGCCTTCAGGAAGTAGAACCAATGGGATTATTCGATGGGCGGGATTACAGAGACCTCACCCAATGGGCAGCGACAGGGCGAAGTGATACCGATAAACCCCCCCAATCGGATTGCGACGCAGCGCGGTGGAGGCGGGGCTTCCAGCCCGGCACCCAATGGGCGGAGAAAGGCCGGGAGTGGCGTTTTGAGGCTCAGCGCCCAATGAACGCGGAGCATGCGGCGGCGGTGGGCGGACTCTAACAGAGGACGGTCCAATAAGAACGGCGGATTGTGCGGCCTCGGGGAAGTCCCGCCCCGCGATTTAAACGGCGGCGGAGACAGCCGTTGGGGAGCGGGCAGGAGCAGGTAACGGTCGCTGCCTCGGGCACGGGACAGGTACGGGGGCGGGGGGCGGGTCACTAGCGCCGGGCTGCCAGCCCCGCCCGCTGCGCAGGGCCGGGGACGGTAAGGCTCTGGCGAGGCGGTCCTGATCCCCCTCCCCCACTAGCTGTGCCCCGGCTGCTATAACAAGGCCCGTGGGGCGAGCTGGGGGAGGGGGAGGGGGAGGGGGAGGGGGAGGGGCGCTGTTCGTGTGCTGGGTCTGGGCGATGGTGCTGGAGGTGCCCCCCCCTCCCTCCCTCCCTCCCTCCCCCGGTGATCACGGCATCAGATCCACCTTGTCCCTAACGGCAACGTCCCGGTCCTCCCTGCGGAGCGCCGCTCTCCAGCGCACCCAAGGCCTGGCGATCAGCCAGGGGACACCCCTGCGCGCCTAGACTCGGGGGCGGGGGGGCGCTGGGTCGTTGCCCTGGGCTCTCTGTACATGTCTCCAGCGCCCTCTGTTTCTGGAACACCCCAGGCCCCTCCCCTAGGAAAAGTCACCCCCCCGCTCCCCCCCAGGGAACTTGGGTGTCACAGAAGTGGGGCTCTTGATTCTAGGGGAGTTAGTCACAGATCTTATCTGCACTGTCCAGTCCATTACAGCAGGGAAAATTGTAGAAGCTGGTCCCCCGCGATGGTTAGAAGGTAAGATGGTCTGTATAGGCAAGATCAAGCCTCTGTTGTTTTGCTGCACTAGATCCGGTATAGCACCAGTCTGGGCTATGGCAAGAGATGTAACTCGCCTGGCACAGCTGATATCTTGGGTAGATGGGACCTGAGATGATGGTGGACCCTGGCTCCAGGAGGCTGCTGATTGTCCTCCTACCTTCTTATGAAATCTAAAAAAAAGGTCTTAGCTACTTATGGTAATTCTCTAGCTCAGGGAGGTAAAAGTTATACAGAGTTAGAGCCACTTGATCCCAAAATCCAGGGCAACTTTCTTTTGAGGGCTATGGATGGAGCCAACCGTGTGGCTGCTTTTGCCCATTTATAATGCAAAATGTCTGGCATAAGCTTGGAGTGCATAAGCTTTTTTTTGTCCTCAATAGCTCACTTTATGCATTGACCATACTGAAATAAACCATCCGAAAGGGTGGATTTTGGGTAGAACGTGCACTGTTCTCCTTGACAGACTTACATGGCTGAACATGTAGCTTCAGATTCAACCACTGCAGCATCCTCAAACTTTCAAATATTTAATTATACGTCCCTGTATACCTGACATTTCACTCCTTAAAGTGGTTCAAATGCTGTGATTGAATCTAGCAGGCTGTTGCCCTATCATTATAGGAGTTATGAAACTTAGCTTTTCAACAAACCACCCCACTGCTGGAATAGTCTTAAGGCATATTCACATTACATTAGTCCACTTGTGGAGCAGTAAAGAAGTCCAACACAGAGAAATCAAGTCTCTCTATATTAAGATGTTGGCACTCCTAGGGCAGGACTGAGCTAGTTGAGAAAAAAAGCCATAGTTTAAATGAACATAGTCCTAGTGATATCACTATGAGATAGTTTCTATGAGAGTGTAAGAGAGCAGATGCAAGACTGCTTAGAGGACTGGTGCCTAAATTCCTTTAAAAACAGGGTTGAGGGCCTCTGGCAGATACCTTTTCCCCCACACTAGGTATTCTTTTTATTAGTTATTCGTGTGGCTCACTCCTTTGGGACTGTGGGGTCGCGTCAATTTCCTTCCAGTGCATGTCATCTAAAATTGTAGCTTAATTACAATGTCATGAAGATGCTTGTTTCCTTCATAGGGAAAAAATAAAACATTTAGAACAACTAGTAAAATTCATCTGATTGCCAAATTAGTCAATCTCTAGTTTAAAACTGAAAAGCGTTTAATGAGCTGAGTCAGAAATTAAGACATTGCCACATCCTGACATGGCCATTCTACTATTGCCTTTCAATTCTTCACCTGCAGTACAGGCTCTTCCTTCCCAAAATAATTTCTCCAGCCTTCTCTGGCTGTCCATCCCACCCAATATCTGTAACTGGGACAAGTGATTCATCTGAAATCATATCCTACTGTTTCCAGAAAAAGCTGATTTCTGACATGATTCTTTCAAACTTCCCTGTTGACACTTCTAAGGTGCCTGGAGGTAGTCTCCATGATCAGCACTGTTCCCCAAAGCATTTACACTTCCACAGAGCTGTAGCCTCTAAGTATCTCACCTTCCTCAACCAAGTAAAGCCTGCAGGAATGAAGGGGAAGGAACCTACAAAATTCATGTGTTCCTCCAAAGCACTTATGCATCCTGCCATACTTTCCACTTTTGGGTATTTGCCATCCAGAATGCATTCTGGATGGCAAACAGGAACCTGGCAGCAGTTCCTGAGTTCACTTTACCCAGGGAGCTGGCTGAAAAGGGACCCTGGCCAGGGTGCTAGCTGGTTCTCTTTCTAACTCTTCTTCCATGTGCAAAGTGCTTAAGCAGAAAATGCAGCACGAAAGGGCTGAAGAAACTGAGGGATGAAAGGAAATAGTGGTGGTTCTCACGCTAGCCCCCTGCGAACTTAAACAGTGTAGTCTGGAGGTAAGCTAGCAGTTTACCCCCTTAGAGTAGGGGGTTTCACTTTCCTAGTCCGGATCACACTAATATTGTCTCAACCACTTGTCCTGAATTATAGGGGGCAGCGCCTCTTCCATTCAATTGCATGATATTCCTGTGCCAAATACAGCAATTGCTTGCATGGAAAAGTAATTAGCTACTTTTAATGCTTTTTAGCAGCTGGTAAAAAGGAAGCAAAACAAGTACCATATGCCCAGCATGTTTCATGGACCTGTTTGAGAACCTCTCTGCACTATCGTACAATAGTTAATTTCCAAGGGGTTGTTGAAATATTTAAAAAAAAGTAGGTGCAGCATTGCACCTTTAAAAAGGATTCCTCTCCTCTGTGCCCTTCCTTCCACCTCCAAATCCTAGGGACCACTTCCCCCGCCCCGTCACTGAAAGATGGTCCCGCTTCTGTGATCACAGGGCAAGGTCTCCTTTTGAGTTCTTGGACTCTGTGTCCACACAGACTCGCTTGGCGGCTTGTCCTGGAGCCTCGCTCTCTCTTTCTGCGGTGTCACTGTGGCATCTCTTTGTTTCTAGGTGCTCCTCTTGGTCTGCTCCAGTCTCTTTCTCCCTGCAGCGTGGTAGCTCAATACGTCCCCTGCGCACAAAGTGATTGATCCGGGACTCCAAGCCTTCGCACTTGGGACGAGCCAGCAAAGGTTTGTAAGTGCGGGCCTTCACCCCCTCGATGAAGCTGCTGACCTGGTTATGGACTGGGGGCTTCACCTCTCTCCAGGGGACCATTCTGTTTTTCTCTGGGCCTGTAACACACACAAGTCAGATGTTAGAATATCTCAAACAACCCAGGCTACTCATTTCAGGAATTAGCCTTTATCCCTGCGTGACTTGGATTTGTTAGGCATACTCAGAGCAATTTTCCTACCTGTCCCTGTGGGTATGACAGCGGAGTCTAGTCCCTGTAACATGTTATATAACATGTGAGTTTTGACTGCATGATTGGCCCAGAGTTGCTGTAGGTGAGTAACATTAAACTCCTGAACTTCTCGGTCATAGATCCACTGGATGTTTTCAAACTCGCAGTCGTACAGAACCAGAGGAAATTCCACCGCCATGCTGCAGAGAGGAAAGGAGGGAGACGTTATCTAACTGTGCACAGACACAGGCAGCAGGAAGTTAAAACAAAATGCAATGACTTGTGGGGGGAAAACCTAGAACACAAGACTGCAGATCCAATATGATGGCACTGATTTCAGTGGAAAAGACTGTGATTAGCTCACTGCTATCTTGTATAAGAGCTGTCAAGTCAGCAGCGCATTGAGCCTCTGTGCATTGGCCTGCTAAACCCAGGGTTGTGAGTTCAATCCTTGAGGGGGCCATTTAGAGATCTGGGGCAAAAATAGGGATTGGCCCTGCTTTGAGCAAGGGGTTGGACTAGATAATCTCCTGAGGTCCCTTCCAATTCTGTGAGTAATGCTTACATTTTTACTAGGTCCTAAGGAATAAGACCCATCAAGAATTTCATGTTCCTTGCCTGAAGAGCCAAAGCTTAAACACTGAGGCAACAGGAAAAGTAGTTTCTCAAAGGCGTGTTTTTAAGATGTGTTAAATAACCACTGGAAGTACTGTTCTCCATATCACTCTAGGCGTGATAGTGACAGGCTGCTTGGATGCTGACAGGGAGTGTGGTGGGGCACTTATGGTGCTAGATTCAGAAACAGGGATTAAGATTCATAAATTTGAGATGAAATTCTGAGCATTTATCTTGGTAATTCTTGCCTGTATTGTGGTTTACGAGGGTTCTTCTCTACATCCATCAGCTCATCAATAATCTCTGGATTCTCCATCCTCTGTCCAATTAGCAAGAGGATTGCCATCATGCAACGGACTTGATGATAGAGGAATGCCTGTCCCGTGACTTCAAACTGGTACAGTTGGAAAGGGTCCTGTAGCCCCATTTCCCCTCCTCTATCCACCAGCCGCACTTGAGCTGTGAGAATAGTCCTTTGGAAGTTTGTCACGCCATTGGCTACATCCATCTTGCACAAGTTCCGGAAGTCATGGGTCCCCACGTATTTTTGTGCTGCGGCATTCATGAGGGCCACGTCTAGATCGGCCCGAGGGAAAAAATAGCGATAGGTCCTCTTGAGGCAGCTGAATCTAGCACTGAAGCTGGGTTCTACAGGGGCCCAGGCCAACACGCGTATGTCAGGAGGGAGCACCCGATTTAGGATATGAGTGTAGCGGATTTCGTTAGCAGGACTATTGGTTTCGTCTTCCAAGCCACCTTCATGACCGTTCACCTTCTTTCCCTCTGAAGGGTTTGAGCGAAGGTCCAGGGAAATCACCTGTAGGATTGGAAACAGGGGATTACACTCTGACTCCTTCAAGATAGTCAAAGCAAGCTTCCAATTACATTTAGTTTTAGAATAAACAAATTCAAGACCTCTGGAAGAGATGCTGATCTTCTGGTTTGCTTTCACAACTAGACCTAGCAGTAGTCCCTGTTGAAGTGTATAGTTGCAGCTGCTGGAGGTGATTGGAGTGAGCACCAGTTTGCTGCACTGTTATTGATTTGGTGATAGGCCTTTGAGGGCCGTTGGTCTAGTAATCCATGGAATATATAGGTATCTTGGAATACTTTCAACCTTGAGCTGGAGGAGAAACACTCCCAGATGGCAACTTGGTTCAGTTCCATGGCTAACTCTCTCCTTAACCTCAATAAGGGTGCCATTTTCTGGGGGGAGAGGGGGTGGTTTAGACAGTTGTCCACTAGGCACTGCCATCAGATCAACTCTTTGGTAGATCATGGCTAGTCTACGTGCAAACAGACTGGTTTTGGCCCTTATCGAAAAGGTTTGAGTTCAAACCACTGGCAGAAGTGGGGCTTTTACCCATTGACATGATAGTATCCTGTGTGTTGACTGAAGCGTACAGTGAGACTGAAGCCCTGTCTAAGCACAGCTGTACTGTTAACTATACCAATATTGTTAAAGCAGTACAGTTGGTCCAGTACTGATGTAATCATATTGGTATATAAAGGTGCTTACTCACCTTTTCTAATAGAATAACTATACTGGTAAAAGTGGCTCTAAGGTTAAGGCTGAGTTTACTAGTTAGTTAAAAACCTCATATTCCTAACCATAGTAGTTAACCAGTATAAAAGCAGTATGTATACAAGACCTAAGTAAACTGGAGGCCATTCTGATTAGTTTTAAGAGGCCCTTTTTTTTTTTTAAAGGAATAAGAATTTAACCAAGTCAACAGCATGTCTGACTCTTTGGAACACTTGGCGCAGCTGTAATTTTGCTTAGCATTATTCTAAGTTTCACACTCATGGCTTGTCTATATGGGGAAACAGCCAAGAATAGCTGTTTTACCATTGCTTCCTGCGTGGCCACTCTTTACTCCACAATAAGCGTGCTTTTGTGCTGAGTGAGAGTCCATGTGGCCAGTTAGTACAGAAGAGCACTGCACTTTGAAGTCCCAGCCTCACTTATTTCACAATAGCTTCACCGTGTAGACAAGCCCTAAGTGCCTACCATCATTCATATCCATTGACTCGGTGCGTTGCTGAGTACAAAGTTAACAATGGGCTCTCTCTGCTGAGTGTCCTTTTACATATTAGAAATGCTTCTTACCATGTTCACTTCGAGACCAAAGGGAAAAATTAGTACTTTTAAAAGACTAGGACAATGTTTTTATCCTCCATGCTCAACACTGGGTTTTGTAAAGGCCTGTTGAATTATCCTAGATGATTGTACGCCCTCCACCTAGATTTCCCAGCATAATTAAGGCAGAATCTCTCATCTGCAAGAGCTGGGAGCACTTGCAGCCTCGGGTACTGACCTGTCCAAATGCACTGACCCCCTTGTCTGTCCGTCCACAGCGATGATAATTGGAAGTCTGCCTGTTGTCTACCAGCCGGGTCTTGCTTAACGCTTCAAACAGTTTTTCTTCAATGGTGTTGCTGGTGTTCTCCTGGCTGGCAAAGCCCTGGTATCCCCAGCCCAGGTAGGCAATCTTCAGTGCCACGTGTCTCCGGCCATAGGCACTAAAATCAAACGGCCGCTGCTGGCGTTTCTTAGTTCTCCCCAGTGCTGACGGGTTGTTTTTTATGTCGGTGCCCTCCTTACCCTCCAAGAGTTTCTCTTGCAGTCTCTTCACTTCTTCCTCCAGTTCCTGCACCCTCTTCAGTAGTTCCTCTCCTTCATCTTTCTCCACACCCCGTTCTGCCATAGTGAGAATTCCTGTGAACCACCCCAGTTGGGACGCATTGGTAGCTCCTCGGTGTCTGCAGAAGAGTAACGAGATAGGAAGTAAAGAGACACTCAGACCTGCTTATTAGATTTAGTATAAATCTGCCTCTGGTGTTTACCCATCTGAGAATTTACTTCACATACTGGCTTTGGCCTTCTAACATTCCTCAGTGCCCCGCATTTCTCACGTTCCGAACTACCATATGGCCTGCTGGGCTTAGCTGTGCGAGCTTTTCCTTATTCAGTGTAATTAATCCTTTCAACACTTCTAATCTCATGTCCCTCGTTCCATTTACCGTTATAACATCAGATCTACTATGCTGGCCCAGTCACATCTATACCAAGCTTTCACGCAGTCTTTTGGGGATCTGTACAAAGCTGCCAAGAAACAATCCTCCTTTTCATCAGCCCCGCTCTACTAGCATCGGCATATGAGGCGACTTATTCATGCCTGTTATTAGTCTTACGGAACCATCTGTTGTAATGTCGTCTTTCCTTCAAAATAGCTTCTTCTGACACACTATTAAAGCTCAAGTTTTCAAAACTGTCTGATGGATTCAGTGCCCAGTTGTTCTTAGAATTAATGTGAATGCCCGAGATGACTGAAAATCTCAAGCCTAAATGTTCCCCAGCTCGGCTTCTACTGTGGACTGAAGACTCATAGTATACAATTCAACTGCAGTCCCCAGCTTGGCCTTAGGTAAGACTCTGGTATCAAGAGGACCTCCCGTGGGTGGGCCTTTCCATTACCTGTGCTAGTAAAACCTTTCTAGGGTGCCCCCTTGGAGTCAGCACAGCTAGTAAATAGTTATTGAACAACTGTTCTTGCTCACATAGGGCAGAATCGCACTAGAAAATGTTACTAATACTTCCCCCCTACTTCAGACAAAACCAAAGAGTTCATCTTATTTTGCCTCATACTTGCTATTTACCTTAGTAACTGTCCCTTGTGCTAGGATAACTAACCCATATCAATTACCCCTTTGCTGTTTGACTACCACTGCAAATTCTTATATGGCACAATTCTAATATTTGCTTCAGTGGGGCATGACACTACACTATAGGTGTTCTTTGTCTGCGTCTGACATATAAAAGCATCTAGGGAAGTATCGCTAAAGTGAGGGGTAAATTTGGGGAATCTAAGGGATTCTGATTGCACTACTCTTTTCAGTATCACTAGCTCTTACTCATTTGTTTAAATTCCTTTTAAGCGTTCAGATGGTCACTGGTAAGTGGTCTAAAGCCTGATTTTAATGTTCACTAAGTATCTTTTGTACATCTGAACTGACATACTAAGAACTTAATTACAATTTACTCTTACAGAAGAGGTGACAATCCAGCCCAGGTGAAATCATGGAGGCACTGATGGGACCAGATCGGTACAAATGGGCCACTATGAACCATAAAGAGCGGATGGCAGCGGCTGCTATGGCTTTTACTCAACTTTGTGCAGAGCAAGGGGATGGAGATAGCCTGAGAGGAACCTATGCTCCAACTCAGTATGACCCCTACAGTAAAGCATCTGTGACCTCTGGGATGAGGCCATCTCTTCATCTGTTGATGCGGCATCACCAGGCAGAACACAGCACGCAACCAGAGACCCTCTCAGAGGAACCTAGCGGACCCAGGAAGCCAGTGATGAAGAGGAAAGTTTTGAGGCGGATGCCTGATGGAGAGGTACACGTGTCCGATGAGTCCGTTACCAGTGAACCAGAAACCAGCGCTGAAAGTGACCCTGAGATCTCAGACCTGAAACAGAGACTGCTCCAACTATACCCTTACCAGGAAGACACTGCGTCAGAGGCGGAAAGTGAGCCGAACCACAGGTCCCATGGAAAGTTTTACTTTGATCTTCCTCGTCGCAGTGGCTCTCACGGAGACCCCCCATTTCTTCCTAGGGATTGCCACGGTCAGGGCTCGCCAGTTTATGAACAAGACTTGATTACGGCTGGCCAACCAAAATCCTTCATTCCTCCAAGATTAGAGCAGCAAGGCCGTAACCGTGGGAAGATTGACCGGGTAGCCCGGTACTTTGAGTATAAGCGGGACTGGGAGTCATTCCGGATACCAGGGGAGGATCACAGGAAGGAACTGCGCTGGGGCATCCGGGAACAGATGCTCTACAAGCCCGACCTCCCGGCCAGGTCTCAACACATCTACATCCCCAACAACTATCTGGTGCCTACAGAAAAGAAGAGATCTGCCCTGCGCTGGGGGGTGCGCTGTGACCTGGCAAATGGCCTCATTCCCAGGAAGAGCTCCTTTCCTCCCTAGTTATCTGGAGTCTTTTCATCTCCAATCCACAGGGCTGTCCATCCCTTAGTGCCAATCAAAGACCTACCTGCTCTGCACAGGTACATTGCATCATTCTTAGCCGTTTGTTCCTTCTCCCAGAGATCCTGAATAAGTCAAGTTGACTCTAAAATCTCACTTGTGCTCCTAAAGGAGGTTGGTTGTGGTAGAAAACAGCTTTACCCACCCAGCTTCCTGAATATTTGTATTGAATCACATCAATTGCACACCAGTTGCCTTGCTGTTAGCAAGACCCACAGAGCTTCTTGAGGAGACTATTGTATCAGCAGCAGCTCAAAGTGGATATAATGAAAACAATCAACCTGCAGAAATCTTCTAAGCTCAGGGGAATAACCAATATCATTAGTTCTACTTTTTTTCCCCCGTTTTTTATTTGCTCTTGCTCCTGTGGATGAATTGCTGTGATGGTGTTTTATTTATGGTTTCTGGGTTAGGCATTTCTTTTAATAAAGTGCATGAAAGAATCTGCTGTAGTTATGTGGATTAATTAGAAACTTCCTATTAGCTTAAGCTAAAACTAACCACTCTAGGGCAAGTAAATATTCCCTGCTTGTACATTTGTAGGCCTTGACACAGCTCTGCAGAGTAGACACCAAAAGCAGTATTGCAGTGCCACTGTGAAGCTTTTATATTGTGTTTGAGAAGAATTTGTCTGCCACTTTAAGTTGACAAGGCACTTCCTGTAAATAGAAGCATTTGCCAGGGGGTCCTTGACCAACCCAGTGCCAGAATAATTTCTATCAATAAAGCTCTTTAGGATCCTCTGGGATAGAAGGGGTTATAACTTTCATTGTATAAAAGGCATCCATCCAATGTTCTGGGGTGCCACATGATCCACAGGATAGAACAAGGAAGTGAGGAAATCTAGGTTCTGTACCTAGCTTTGCTACTGCCTTGATGTATGACTTTGGGCCTTAGTTTCCCCATATGTGAGTCAGGGATATGGAGTCTTGCACTGCACTGTAAACTGCTGAGCGACCACAGATCAGAGAGAGCCACAGGATTGTGTGTTAGTCAGCACAAACACCACACACATCCAATATACTGAAGTCAAGAAAGCCCTTCCCAACCCAGCTGAACTATCACTTCCTTCGGCTACCTACTGTGGAAAGAGAAGGCCTCTAGACCTGCCAATCCCCGGACTTGCCAGCCAAGAAGGGGATCCTTGCAATGGACGATCCCTCGCTGAGAATACCCCCATCCCCTTTACAGCTGGAGGCTGTTCACTCGCTACCGCAGGCTGGCACCGCACTTCCCGAGCGGCGATCGTTACCGGTTTGGGGCTGCCTTGGACCGAACTCCAGGGAGGCCCAAGGAGGAGAGGGAGGGTTTCGGTCCTGGCCCCACATGCTCAGTAAAACCTGCCCCATGTCTCTTCCCCTGGCGGGATCGGAGAGGGCGAATCCTGCATCGCCAAAGGACCCCGCACCAGGTCCCCGCCAGGCGCGTCAGCCCTCCAACACGGCACCTACCTCGACAGCAGCGCGGCCGGAGACCGGCCCCGACTCACGCGGACCACGCCCGAGAAGGGCCACATCGGCGGCGGTCACGTGCGCGCCGCTTTCTGCGTTCCCTGCAGGAAACGGCCTTTCCACTTCCCCCGCGGCCTGCAGGAGGCTCATGGGAAATGTAGTTCCGGCACCACGTGGGCCCAGGAGCGGGGCCTGCCTGCAGCTGCCAGTGGAAGCCACGCTGAGCCCCTGGGGCAAGCAGGGGCAGGGCAGAGACCCCCTTTGTGTCCCGGGTTGGGTGGAACAGAGCCCCGCCCCCTTTGTGCCCTGGGAGGGGCAGAAAACCCCCCTCCGTGCCCTGGGGCGAGCTCAGCGATAATCCCGCCCCCTTCTTCTCACGCGCCCGCCTTCGCCCCGCCCTCATGAATATTCATGAGCCGCGCCGCCGCCGCCGCCGCGCGGCGCCGGGCCGGGCGCTCCGCACTTCTCGCCTCTAACGGGCGGGCGCGGCACGTGACGGGGCGCCCATGGGCTCGCCGAAGCGCGGCGGGGCCGAGCCGGACACCGCCTGCCTGGCCCACAGCGTGAGTGGGCCCGGCCCCGCCCCTCCGTGCCCGCCCGCCCTCCCCGGGGCCCCCTTAACCGTTACCCCGCCCTGTCCCACTCCGTCCCCGTTACTCCGTCGCCTGCCCCGCTCAATCCCATTGCCCTTGTCCCCCGGTAAACTCTGTCCTCCTTAATCCCCATCACCTGTCCCCCCAATCCCCGTTATCCCTCGTCCCCCTCAATCCCATTGCCCCTTCCCCCGGTAAACTCTGTCCTCCTTAATCCCCATTGTCTGTCCCCCCAATCCCCTGTTACCCCTGTCCCCCAAATCCCATTGCCCCGTCTCCCCGTTAAACTCTCTTTCTCAGTCCCCATTACCCTGTCCCCCCATCCCACGTTACCCCTTACCCCAATCAATCCCATTGCCCCTTTCCCCTGTTAAACTGTCCTTTTTAATCCC
>ML677397.1:8698596-8726454 GCA_007922305.1 Dermatemys mawii | reverse complement strand
TCTTTCTCAGTCCCCATTACCCTGTCCCCCCATTGCCGCATCGCCTGTTCCTCTCAATCCCCAATTACTCCCTGCCCCCCTCAATCCCATTGTCCGTTCCCTCATTAAACTCAGTCCTCCTTAATCCCCATTACCCCATCTCCTGTCTCCCTCAATCCCCCATTACCTCCGTCCCCCTCAATCCCATTGGCCCTTCCCCCGCATTAAACTGTGTCCTTCTCAATCCCCATTACCCTGAGCCTCAACCCCCATTACCCCATTGCCTGTCGCACCTAACCTTACCCCCATCCTCCCTCCTGATACACCCTGTTCCCTCATCCCTGTTTTCCCCATCCCCCTGTTACTCCATTACCCCCACTTCCCCAGTCTCCTTGCTTGTTCCCCCCTATCCCCCCTCTGCTTATCCCCACCTCACGTTGTCCTTGTCCCGCTTATCCCCCATTGTCCCTGCCCTGCTCATGTCCCTTCTCCCTTCTAGTTTTCTGGACTCTTCACCCCCCGGAAGAGCCTCAGGAGCATCAGGAATACCAACTTCCCCACCCTAGGTAAGGGCCCGGCTGAGGATCACACCCTTAAGTGAGCACTGGCCATATAAGTGGGGTGCTGCCCCATAGCACTCAAAGCGGGTCCCCACCTGTTCCACAGCAGGTAGTAAAAGGAAAGGGTGTTTCTTAGTTGACCCCTTTATGTTCCCCATCAAGACAGTGACAACTTGTGTAGACAAACCCCATGAAAGTTAATGCAGAGTAAAGCAGGATGTGAATTTAGAGAACAGCTGTTTCTGAATACCTTCCCATGTACATGCTCTTTTCTAGAATAATAGTGCCTTATTCTGAATTAATTTAATTAACTTCCAAATGAATTAAGCTAATCTGGAGTAAAGCACACTTATTCCTGCATACGGTACTCCGGTCCACATATGGAGTTAATAAGGAATAGCTAATTGGACTAACTCCCTTTGTAAGATGCCCCAACAGTGTTGAGTTAATCAGGAGTAGCTGATACTGTCCTTTGGATTTGGCTCTCAGTACGCCTTCCACTTCTTTCAGTTTCCTCTTGGCAGCGTAAGTAAAATTTCCTCTCTCATTGGTGGCCCCGTCTCCAAACATTCAGCTGATTTCCAGATTGTCTATGTTATTCGTTAGGCATGGGACAGGCCTTTCAGAAGCTCCGTCTTCTGTGTGGTAACAGCATCTCTCATAGATCCATTAGGAGCATCTCTGTTCTCCTTGTGCTTTGGCCTGTGCATTCTTCAGACATGCCACCCGGTGACCTCTTGGTTTTGTTGTTCAGTTCCTTATTTCCTGTGAGGCATGATAACTGTGCACCATACAGGGATAATGTCGGCTTCCTCTCAGTGGAATCTGCTTCTGTTACCCTTCATCTTGTGAATGAGGCCTAAGAGCCCTGCCCTTTGGATTGTGATCATATACAAACCACTCTGAAGTTTCCCTAGCTTTCAGTTTGGTTTCCCCATATTTTTTTTGTATCCCATGTCATGTAACTGCAGGTGTTTTCAGTATCTGTATAACTGTGTAATCCTTTAATGACTCTCTCAAAACTCTTGGACTAGTGAATAATCTCACTAGGATCTTGGACCATGGCAATGACTCTTGGGGCAGAGAGTTCCAACACGTTATGTACTGCATAAAAATTATCTCCTTTATCAAATTTAAATGTATTCTATTTCAGTTTCTTGGGATATCCTTAATTATTTGCTCCATTATCTTTCCCGGTATGGAAGTTAAGTTGACTAGTCTGTAATCCCCTGGGATATCTGTATTTCCATTTTTTATGTTGTATTTTATTTAAAATAAAAGTATTCTGTTGTATGCTTGTATATTCAATGTAAGTTTTGTGATTTTCTTTCCTTAAGGGAAAAAATATGCAAGTTATGGAGAAGAGGAGGATGAGGAAGATGATAAAGGTGGGATCACAAAACTTTTTTCAAGTTCTGCTTGATTAAAGGAGTACTGCCAAGTCTACTGATCTTATAATTAAGATCTGCTGCCTATATGTTGGTCTTGTGGGTATGTGTACAATGACTCCATATGTCTGCTCCCTTTGAGTGATCAGGCAGTGTCGATAAATCATACCAGAGCTCTGCTTTCTCAGGCCTTCAGAGGACAGAGTTCTTGCCTTTTAGATTCTCTGTTTGCTCACATTAGTGGCATATGTGGAAAGAGTGGAGAGGATATAGGGTTGTCTTCACAAAGAAACCCATGTTAGTCACAAGTAGGGCTGTTAAATGATTTTTAAAAATTGCAGTTAATCACTAGATTTAAAAAATAGTTGCAATTAATCGCAATTTTAATCACACTGTTAAACAATAATAGGATACCAATTTAAATTCAGCATGGAATCATCTCCTCTGGAATAGTGGTTGAAGCATGAAAGGGTATATGAACATTTAGCAAATCTGGCACATAAATACCACAGCTACAACAGTGCCATACAAACCTCTGTTCTCACTTTCAGGTGACGTTATAAATAAGAAATGGGCAGCATTCTCTCTCGTAAATGTAAACACACTTATTTGTCTTAGTGATTGGCTGAACAAGAAGTAGGACTGAGTGGACTTGTAGGCCCTAAAGTTATTACATCATTTTGTTTAAGTGCAGTCATGTAAAAAAAATTCTACATTTGTAAGTTGTACTTTCATGATAAAGAGATTGCTCTACAGTACTTGTATGAGGTGAATAGAAAAATACTATTTCTTTTGTTTATCTTTTTACAGTGTAAATGTAATAAAAAATACTATAAAGTGAGCACTGCACTTTGTATTCCGTGTTGTAATTGAAATCAATATATTTGAAAATATAGAAAAATATCCAAAATATTTATAATAGAATACTAATTTAAATTTATTATTAAACAGTGCAATTAAAACTGTGATTAATGGCAACTTTAATTAGTTTGTTTTGCATTAATTGCTTGTATTAACAGTGATTAATTGGCAGCCCCAGTCACAAGGTATTATACTGTATATTTATCACTCCATAAATGTACAGAGTGCTGTAAAAGGCATAGAAAAAGCATTATCCCTGCTCCAAAGAGCTTACAGTCTAACAGACAAGACCTGGAATGCAAATGAGACAAAACAGCTTAAATTGTACTTTTGTTATAGTCCTTATTTATGGAATAGACTAAGTTTCTATAACCAAAGTTAAAGGTTTATTCTGGTTAATTACCATTGGTTAAAGATAGATCCTGCTTACTTTTGCTCTGCCATTGTCAAAAGATATTCTCAAATTCAACAAGATTCTTATTAACTTCCTGTCTTAAACTTTTTTTAATTGCTGCTGTACACTCAGAAGTGGCTTCTGTTCAGCGCTGGGTGAAGTGAAGTCATTCCTGGTGAAGCGAAGCGTAGTTTGTACAGTCATAGAATGTCAAGTGTTTTGAGTTTCATTTAGATGAAAAGCGCTGTATAAAAGTGAAACTGACATTGAAATCAGTAGGGAAGTTGAAAATGACATTCTTCAAGGAAGATGAAATTGGTCTTGTTACTCTTGAGTGTCCATGTTACTTTGCATCAGAAAGAGGGTTTTTTGAGAAATAAATGTCTTGATTATATATTTTTGTAACTCTAATCCCCTAATACCGTAATTGCCAATTTAGATCTGTATTGTGCATTGTGATCTGTGTGGGCTGAGCCCCATTGAAGTCGCTGGGGCTCTGTATGTGACAATTCGCCTTCACAACTCTCTAGGTTACAAATGTATGTAGCCTTCTTGTTGATGAGGTATATTATAATTGGAAACTGTGTATATTACAGCATAACGGTTTGTTATAGGTGGAACTGCCTTTTTGTTCTGTGTTTGTATGGCGCTTAGCAGAACGGGGTTCTTGGTGCTCAGACAATACAAATAATAAACAATAATTAAGAATCAGAGCGGTAGCCATGTTAGTCTGGAATTGCAGAAGTGACAGAGTCCTGTGACACCTTAAAGACTAACTGAAGTATAATTATTAAGGTTGCCTGACACTTCCCATTGTAAGACACTGTTTTCAGATGGTTATAGCTTTGCCAGACTTTAACCATCTGAGCTGAAACTTTCCATGTTGGCTATCTGCTTCAGGATGAGTAATTTTTGGAAAGTTTTAGCTAAAGTGGTGTACACCAAGGTTATGGGAAAATAGATTGTTTTCCTGTATTCTTTGTTACGGCTGTTTTGCTGAGAAACTTTAATGCCCTATACTTCAGGGCAAGGACTTGAAATCTGGCAGGGGGAATGGACTTTGTGTCAGGAATGTGCCTTTTACTGTTCCCATGAGCATGCGCTCAAATGCAGCCAAGTTTTGAGCCACTGAAAAATCTCTTTGCATGTGCTCCGTAGACTTGTTGGAGCTTCTTACATAAATTCTGCAAAGATTCTGTGTGCATTGAGCATGTACTAGGCTAGGGCTCCCTATGATTGCTGCTTCAGGCTGGGGTGGGATCAGGGATTGTATCTGAGAGCAGGAGATGGTCTGATCTACGCTCTCAGTGATACCCCACTGGTGCTCAAGCAGCAGGGAGAAGGAAAGTGTCTGACTTGAATTAGAGAAGGCAGGAGCCACATCGAGTGGTGGTGGGGAGTGGATTGGGGGAAGGATTCTTGGGGGTGAGGGTAGAGAAACTAAGACTTGGAGTTGTCAGAGTAAGGAGACTGGGACTGGTTGGCAAGGAGACTTGGTGATGTGGGAGGAGACTGGGCATGGATTTGGGAGCAGGGAGACTTGGAGTGGGGGAGAGCCAGGGGAGGGGAAACGCATGTGATGGGGAGCTGGGTGTATGGTGAGAAATGAACTGACTGGGCAAAAAGACTGGAACAAGGAGATGGAAAAGAGATGGAGATTGGAGGAGGAACCAGGAAGGGGAGACTGAGAGCCATGAGGGAAATGAAGATGGGGAGGGACAAGTGGAGGTTGGGGCAGTGAGACAGGTTGGGTGAGGAGTCAGGAGCGGGGAACTGGGACTGGATGGGAAAGAAGGCTGGGGGTGGGAGTCAGGGAGAGACTAGGACTCAGAGCCCCGAGGAAGTGATTAGGATTGGCTGGGCTGGGTATGTGGAGTATAGGACTATCTTGAAGAGCCAGGGGCAGGGAAGAAACAGGACTGGGACAGGGGCAGATTAGAGGGGACATGGCAGGGAAGTTTGGGGGACACAGGGAAAAAAGGTCTGTGCCCACTAGAGAACACTCTCCGTCTGGATCTGAAATAAACCAATAATTCCTGAGTTTTGCTATTCCTCTGCTGTCAGAAAATATCTGTGAAACCCTCTGGCAGTGTCTCATCATTCTCTATTGCTGGTCCGCTTAGGCTCTGACAACCTTGCTGCTGCCACTCACCCCACTAGCTCAAGTGATCATATCCTACTTTTTTCCACCTATGAAAGTTATGGTTAAATGACTTGCCCAGCATCATATAGGAACCCTGTGCTAGAGGCAAGGGTAGGATTCAGTTCCCCAGGGTAGCATTCAACTGTTGTGGCAGTCCTTTCTCTTCCTGCACTTCCCTGCCTCTTTCATTCAGCGCTTCCAGTTTCTGCAATAAATGAGGCAGGGGTCCAACAGACAACCTTCTTTGCTACACAACTTTTATTTATCCCCGAGCAGGTCCATCCTGTGCGCTGAATGGGGTAGGGGTCCTGTGGGGAAAAATAATGTGGGATTACGTAACATAATTAGGCATGGCAGAATTGGATTATTTTATAAATTCAACAGGTAATGTAGAAGTTTATTTGTAAGCCCTTTTTTTATTTTTCTCGATTTTAAATTTTCACATTTGAGGAAAATTATGGGATGGGGGTTGACAATTATTTAAGGAGAGTAGCCATTGAGATTCAAAAAGTTAAATCATTATAACCATTAAAACACAAATTGTTAACATCACATGTCAAAAGATAGAAAGTAAATATCCTTCAATCAAACTCTAAATTCTCAAGCAACATTTTTCTTGTTTAGCCTGTCTGTAAAGTTTGTTTAATATTGATAGAAATATTTTTTGTTTGTGTGTGACTGCGAAATCAATGTTTATCAATTTAAAAATGTAATCCTTCCAAGCCAAATCATAATGCATACACACAAGGTTGGAGGGTGAATCATGGTTTCCCTGGCCCTCTGAATTCTGGCATTTTTTAACTTTTGAGTACTCAGTGGTTTGAGCATTGGCCTGCTAAACTCAGGGTTGTGAGTTCAATCCTCAAGGGGGCCATTTAGGGATATGGGGCAAAAATCTGTTGGATGATTTAGTTGGGGATTGGTCCTGCTTTGAGCAGGGGGTTGGATGATCTACTGAGGTCCCTTCTAACCCTGATATTCTATGATTCTATGATTATTTTAATGTGTTTTTTGAATTACCATAAAGCTAGGAGCCCTGGGCATTGCGCTGATGCTGTACAAACGCAGAACAAAAAGACTGTCTATGCTCCAAGGAGTCTATAAAATCTAAGAGTCTACTGGGGAGTACAAGGAAACAGTGAGACAATACTGGTGAACATGATAGGCAGTCGTCTCTCCACCCACAGTTAGTAATGGTTCCATTTGTAGACAAACCCTAACATTGTTCAAGTCCCTAATGTTGAGAATGGGGTGGGGGGGAATAAAGCCATTTAATTCATTACAAAGCACTTTACATTTTTTTATATTTCAAAACGAAATCAAAAGTAAAGCGAAATAAACAAAATAAAATCGTCAATAAATCATCACAATAAAAAAGAAGGGGTAAGATCCGGTGAATCTACAAAGGAATGTCACGGACAGCACAGGGTCTCTGGGGTGGAAGAGGCGGGGCAGAGCACATTGACTTCTTTTCGAGGAGGGTTTTGGGGATACATTAAGAATCTTGGGGGGAAGGGGTGTAGGAGTTAATTAACTGAGATGGAGTTTGCAAGGTGATCCACATTGGGTCAGGGAGTCTCTCGGATTAGCCCGGGAAAGCACAACAGGTTTACAAATTAAGATGGGGTAGACTTAAATATTTGGCAGGGCTACGGGAACGGGCCCAGTTTTTTTTCTCAAAGTAGACACGTCTGGGGTTGCAATAAATCCGTTGCTTGAGACGAAGCTATGTCAGCCCCATCACACTTTGCCACCTTGTGTGCGTTGACTTCATTTATTTTTTGTTTTGTTCCGGGGGCTTGTATTTACTTTTGTGTTTTAAAAACACTACATTTCTCGCACTTGTGAGAATGAAGCTTTGATCGTTACACAACTGCCAGGTGTGGTGATCTGTTCTCTTTTCTCCTGCACCCCGTAGTGGATTTAGCAGAAAATTCCCTTTTAAACAAGCTTATCCGGAAGTCTCTGGTAGAATCCTGTCATCACGTTGAAGTCCTGCAGCGAGATCCCAGATCCCCTCTCTTCTCAGTAAAGACCTTTGAAGAACTGCGACTGTGAGTACCTGAGACTCAACGACCCACTGAAAAAGGACAGCCTCAGATCAATGGGCCAGTAGTAACGACATGGGGGTTTGAGTCATGTTCTATTATACAGTCTCCTTTGAATTTGGGAGCAATGGTACAATATAGTAAAAACCAAATACAGCTAGAATGGGGAAGATAGACATATATTGAAGGATCCACCCGTTCCCTGTACTGTGGTCTTGTGAGACTAACACGTCCTGGTACCATATCCAAAAAACGCACTGAAACACAAGTGTAATCCACCCATATTTTAACACACATTTTTAGATGCCATACCTATAGACACCTTAAAGAGATTGTTTTTCCTTTCCATACTGGCAAGAAAAAAAATCTATAGCTATAATGGAAACTGTTTTTAATGTTGGTAAATATATAGGTGAAACTAGTTTCTGAAGAAATGGTTTTTTACCCACAAAAGCTTATGCCCAAATAAAACAAATTGTAAAAGATCACATCTAATTATTTTCCTCCACAGAATTGGGGATTGGTTGAATACAGCAAGTATCTGAGCTAAGATGTTTAGCATGTGAGAGACACATTAAACAATGGTAAAACATCTTTTTGTATCCCCAGTGGCCAATCTCTTAAAGAATGCAGTGTATCCTCCAAACCCTACTGAGTGTGTGAGTGATTGGATAAAACGGGTTTGGAAGGTAGGGTGGCAACCCTGCATTGTGGTCGGAGTACCCTGTCTATCTCTCTGGACTCAATAGCAGGGACTGACTCTGATAAGAGACTGTCAGACAGAACAGGTCTTGCTTTTTAGACATGAAAATCTTCTTTTCTCTGACTCAACTGAGAATGTTGTATCTAGTTCAGCTAGATAGGGTAAGAATCAGAGAGGTAGCCGTGTTAGTCTGGATCTGCAGAAGCGACAGAGAGTCCTGTGGCACCTTAAAGACTAACAAAAGTATTGAAGCATAAGCTTTTGTGGGCTAATACCTACTTCGTCGAATGCATGCAATAGATAGGGTAAGTAAACCATTGCTTTTGTTTTAACTCCATTTTCTCTTGGCTTTTAATAAATCTTGTTTTTGTTACAAATACTCTGGTATCAGTAATTTCACATGCCTGAATGTCCTAATCTAGTTTCCAGACTGGAGAAAAAGACTTGAGAAAAATCCTGTAACACATGTTATTTAGTAGGAGTTGGAAATCTAATCATAGGTATGTTATGACCATATCTCCGATGGGGGTAGGCTACGTTGTTTGGAAAGGAATACGCAGCCTAAAAAGTTTTGAAAAGCACTGTCCTAGGGCATCTCATCATTTGCTTGTAAATAGTTGGATTTTTTCCTGATTTGACAGGAAGAAAGAGTTATTAGAGGGGATTTACGCAATGGGTTTCAACAGACCATCCAAGATCCAGGAGACAGCGCTTCCTATGATGCTAGCTGACCCGTGAGTACTTGCAAACCAAGGTGTAAAACGTGCTATTTGCATTTGCTCATTATTTTCCTATTTCTGCCATTCTGGTCATAGGCATAGTTTGACTTCTGTATTTGTGGGGGCAGGGCCCGGCAGAGCAGGGCAAGTTCCACATAGAGGGGTGCAAAGAGGGAATGCCAACTCCACCCCCAATTCACCTCAACAGTCCATTCAGCTGGTCAGGGTTTGAGGGAGGGGTAGTGTGCAAACTCAAAGTGCAGGACGAGGACAGCTCAAAAAGTTTGAAAACAGCTCAGGGCGCAGGGAGCGGATAGCCGCGGGCAGCTCAGGGGGCAGGCAGCGGATAGCTCAGGGCTGTGTACTGGGAGGTCCCCCGTTTCCCCTTCCGGTCACTGTTCCCAGAGGGCTCTTCCAGCGCCACAGCTGGGTCCCCCAGCCTAGGCAGCTCTTACCAGCTGTATGAGCAGTCAAAGGGGGTTGGGAGCTTACACTTACAACATTACAAATGTTTTGCTGTTATAAAACCTGTGCATAACTGAGTACATTCTTATTGTTTTGCAGACCCCAAAATCTTATAGCGCAGAGCCAGTCAGGGACAGGAAAAACCGCAGCTTTTGTCTTGGCCATGCTGAGCAGAGTTAACGGTGCTGAGAAATTCCCCCAGGTAATACTGGTAGAAGGTTACGATGATCTGGGAGTAAGAAAGACAATATATTGCTATTCAAAGGAAACAGCTTAAAGTCACAGTTTGAATGTGTTGCTTCTGTTACTTGTCCCATCTGTGGTCACTGCAGTGGGAAAGTTAAATGACTTTTCTTTTCCATTTTCTTTGTGTGACAGCACTTTGTGTATACAGTTTTTCACTGCTTCATCCGGGTGGTCAGTTTTCCCTGTTCGTTTGGGCCTGTCATGCAATTACAGGGAACACACTTTTTTAAAAAAACAAGAAGATAAATGATTGTGACTGGTTCGGTCACAGAGATCCCCTTGGGACTGTCACCTGATGTGCTGAAATTACCTCGGAGCCCGTTTTCCCTGCTAGCTTGGGACTCCAGAACCCTGCCTTGTTGAGCCAGACACATTAGCCTGCTGCAACACAGACACGGGGTCTGGTCCATGCCGCCAAAGCTGCAGATTTAACTGAAAACGCATCAGCAAGTTCCCTGCCTCCAGCACCCAGCTCCCAATGGGATCCAAACCCCAAATAAATCCATTTTGCTCTGTATAAAGCTTATCCAGGGTAAATTCATAAATTGCCTGCCCTCTATAACATTGATAAAGAGATGTGCACAGCTCTTTTTTCCCCCGGGTATTAATCTCTTACTCTGGGTTTATTAATAAACAAAAGTGATTTTATTAAGTATAAAAAGTAGGATTTAAGTAGTTTCAGATAATAATAGACAAAACAAAGTAAGTCACAAAGCAAAACTACGCAAGTCTAAGCCTAATACATTAAGAAACTTATTAGAGGTAATCTCTCACCCTCAGAGATGTTCCAATAAGCTTCTTTCACATACTAGATTCCTTTCTAATCTGGGCCCAATCCTTTCCCCCTGGGTACAATTGTTGTTAGTTCTAGCTGACATTTTAGTTGATAAGCAGGGGCTTTCTCATGACTGGCAGCTTCGTTTGTCCTGCTCCACCCCCTTTTATAGCTTTGGCACAAGGCAGGAATCTTTTCTCTCTGCTGGTCCCCACGCCTCTTTCTAAATGGAAAAGTACCTGGTTTAAGATGGATTTTATTATCAGGTGACATTCCCCAGGGGCTGGCCCGCACGTACACAGGAAAATTTGCAAATAAGCAGCCATTTACAACCCATTGTCTTAGTCAATGGGAGCCATTAAGATTCTAAACTACCATTCATGGCCCACACTTTGCATAATTACAATAAGACCTCAGAGTTATACTTCATATTTCTAGCTTCAGGTACAAAAATGATACATGCATATATATAGGAGGAATATATTCAGTAGGTTATAACCACTGTTATACTTTACAAGAGACCTTTTGCATAAAGCATATTCCAATTACATTATATTCACACTCATAAGCGTATTTCCATAAAACATATGAAGTGCAACATCACAATGATTGTAAAACCCTAAGGTAGAGACCCAGGAGCTGCCTAGGTACATAAAATTACTTCTAACTCCATTTTTTTGAAAATTAGGTTTCATGATGAGTGTTTTTATTTTCTTTTTGGGGGTTGTGATGCTGCTGTATTTGCGATATGCCAGCACTTCCAGTCTAACCCCTGTCCTTTATGTTGAATATCTTAGTTGTTCAGTCGCTTTGGAACTTGATATATAGACTGTTGGTAACAAATATGTGTTTACATCTTAAGTTGTTTGCATGATAGAGCAGAAATCTGTTGAATGGTTTCAGTGCGTGCAGCTGGTAATCTTTTTCTGCCCAAGGACAGCTGCATTGATTTGTTTCTTCCTGATGCAATATCTAGAGTCTTTACTATGTTCATTATTTCCTTCTCTAGTTCCTAGTCTCCTTTCCTCCTCAAATTTCTCAGTGCAGCTTCAGGGGAGCTGAGTCCAAAATGGTTAATGGTTGTGAGACTCCCATAGGATGGGATGCTTCCATATCTGTTGCTGTATAATGTCTTTCTCACTTCTCTATCTGAAAGTGCCTCTGTTTAGCTCCAACCTACGAGCTGGCTGTGCAGACTGGACAAGTGGTTGAGAAGATGGGAATGCTTTGTGTCAACATCAGAGTTACATATGCTGTCCGAGGGAAGAGAAGTATGTTTGATTCACTTTTCTCAGTAGATGTGGGAATAATCAGTATTAGTGTTGATATATTCTACAGCCCCAGTCAAGACATTTTTACTCCTGAGGGAATTCTGTGCCAAAAAAATAAAAATAAAACCTCTGCACGCCGTATTTTAAATTTCTGCAAATTTAACTTGTCAATAAATACATCTGGAGGTTCCAGCAGAGCAGTGAGCAGCCCAGACTGCATGTAGATGGGAGGTCATTACAAGACTCCCATCCCCCCTCTTGAGATAAAGGCTAATGTAATTTCTCCATCTCTCAGTTCCAAGAGGTACCAAAATTGAAGAACAGATTATAATCGGAACCCCAGGTACTGTCCTAGACTGGTGTTTCAAACTGAAGCTGCTGGATGTGAAGAAGATCTCTGTGTTTGTGCTGGATGAAGCGGATGTTATGATTGACACGCAGGGCTTCCTAGACCAGAGCGTCCGCATTCAGAGGTAATACTCTAGTTAGCCGTCTGAATGCTGAAGGCAGAGTAAAGAGTGGTTTAGTTTTCAAAAGTCTCAGTTTTAACTTGCAAATCAATTTCTATCTCTGACTAGTTGTAGCTAAACCGCTGCTGAAAAAACTCTACTTAAAATACTTCGCTAGTCAGATGTATTTGAAGAGGAAGCTAGAGAGAAGCCTTCTTTAAAGCATGACTTAAAAAGTGGTTGAGTCTACCTTCCTTATTTATAAACTCTTCCCATGGATGTGGCTTCAGATTTGGTACTTTCAGAGCATTTGGTCAAAAGGAAATTGGGGGAAAAAATGGCTGCTCAAGTATCCTTGTTTAAAGTTGGGTTTAAGATCAGCCAAATTCTCTTACAGTTGAGATGTCGAATTAGTTTGAATGTTAAAGGAAAGAGTGCTGGAAATTTCCCATTTCACGAACCTTTGACTTGGAAGCCTACATGAACACGACTGTTTTATCAGCTATTCTTATAAACTCGATCTAAGATTAACATGGCTTTATGTGCATTATCAAGTCCCCTGCCCCTCAGGCTCGAGAGCCTGAGCTACAACCCTGGCCACAATTTCAAAGCAAGGTCCACGCCATTATTTTTAGGGTGCTTAGGCATACCCTAAGAACTTGTTTGACATTTCAGCAGGGCTGGTATGATCTGTTCTGTTGATGGATCTCTACTACTTCCATGTAACTTGATTGCATGGAAATATAACACTGATAAACTGCCTGTCACCTTAGACAATCCCTGGACTGGATGGAAAAAATCCTTAATCATAAGGAAAGGAATGTTGGCACGGGACTGTGAAGGTATTGAGGCTGTTCTCCGATACAAACCCTGCACAACTTACTAGCCTTTCTCTTCTAGAACATTACCACGGGATTGCCAGATGCTCCTGTTCTCAGCAACCTTTGAGGATGCCGTGTTGCGGTTTGCTGAGCAGATCATCCCTGACCCCAACATTATTAAACTCCGCCGAGAGGAGATGACCTTGACCAATATCAGGCAGTACTACTTTTTGTGTGAGAATAAGCAAGATAAATACAAGGCCCTGTGCAATGTCTATGGGAGCATCACGGTTGGCCAGGCTATCATCTTCTGTCAGGTAAAGCTCTCCTGTCGCTGTTACTCATGCAATAAAAGAGCCAGATGACTGTTTTCATCAAATCAGAGAAGTAGCCGTGTTAGTCTGGATCTGCAGAAGCGACGAAGAGTCCTGTGGCACCTTAAAGACTAACAGAAGTATTGAAGCATAAGCTTTCGTGGGCTAATACCCACTTCGTCGGATGTGGGTATTAGCCCAAGACTCCTTTTTGGGTCAGGGCCCATACAATTACAACACCATGAAATTTCAGACTTCAATAGCCGAAATCATGAAATGTATGACTTTTAAAATCCTATGACCATGAGATTGCCCAAAATGAGCTGTGAATTTGGTAGGGCCCTATTCAAGATCTTTGCTGTAGGATCCAGGACGCCATGTGCACTTACTCTTAAAGCTCTCTGGTTTAGAGCAATCAGCTGAACTTCACCCTTTGTGGTCATGAACACAAAGGGTGATGCTGAGTCACTGGTTCTGCCAGACTACACTGTCCCAGCCTGTGTCCTGAAAGGGCTGGATGACTTATCATTAGCCTCTCGAGTTTTCTGCCCCTTATTATATTTGCTGCCTATTGACTTTTCCCACTCTGGCTCTCTGCCACCACATACATTGTTATATTAGGTATACTGAGAGGTTACAGATAAGTCAGAGTCCCCTGGCAGGATTCCATTACACCAACTGCTCATTGTCTATTTCACCTGCTGTTGTTGGCCCAATTTATTGTCCTTTTAGTCTTGACCTATATTGTGTTGTCAGGAAACATATCATCACCTCCTAACCAGTTTCTTCCTCCAGGCTCCTGTGCTGGACTGGCTGCGCCCAGCTCTCACAGTAGATCCCAGAAAAAAAAATCCTTCCCTCCCTGGTTTTGGTGAAAGGGGAAGAGACTAGAAAACCAGCTGGAAACCTGCATAAAAAAATTAAAGGAAACAAATATAACTTTAATCTTTGTGTTTTCTAAATTCAATTATTTTAATGTTGTAGTATTAAAAAAAACAAATACCCAACCCCTGTGTAAGGCAATTTTGATAATCAAACACTTCAGTTTGTTTAAATGTAATGCAGTGACACACACGTGTGCGCGTATACACAAGTATCTAAGACACAATTTTACTTTAGTTCTCTAATCTAATGTATTTAAAGGCTAGGGTTCAGAATTTCATGGTATTAACCACTTAGCAACAGCTGTTTAAGTGGAATTCATGCTAGTTCTGTCTTCACTAAACAGTGAATTCAGCTAAATCTTTCTCAAGGCCATCCTAATTCTGTTTGTGTCCGTTTGGTCTATAGATATGGTCCATAACTTTAACTCATTTTTTGTTTTCCGGCTGGTTTCATAATCCTTAGTCCTTTTTGCTCTTTTTAGAAACCGAATTAGCCTCAGAGCAAAATCCATGGACGTCTCCCTATATCCAGTATTTCTCAAATTGTGAGCTCCCAGAAAAATTGATGGGGTGATAGTGGGACTTGAACTGTGAGCCCACAGGTTCTGCCTGTGAAGAGCCAGCCAGACACACATCTGAAATGCCATGAAAAAAGGAATAAAGTATTTTAGGGAATACATAAGTATGATGGTTGCAAATGATTGAAAGGGGAGGGAGTATGTTTCCACCCAAGCAGATTGTATCTTACGTACTTGCTTCCTGCATTTATTTTTAGACTCGTACAAATGCGAATTGGTTATCGATGAAACTAACTCAGGATGGGCACAAAGTGTCCGTCCTGAGCGGGGAACTGACAGTTGAGCAACGGGCCGCTGTAATCCAAAGGTTTCGTGATGGAAAAGAGAAGGTCCTCGTCACAACTAATGTCTGTGCTAGAGGTATTGTCTTTAGCTAATCCATTTGTTTCTCAAAGTATTACAGTACTGAGAGCTTTGCTTTTTCAGATGGGGACACAGGGCAAGCAAGCTTATCATCGTTCCTGCATTATGTCATCCTTTTGTGCTTCTCCTCTCCACCATGCACACCGAAAACCCACTGTCGAGTGCAGAAGATGATGACAGCTGCTTGAAATCCTATAACCCCTCACATATAGAGACCTCATCATAAGCTTTTCTGCTACACTGTTGTCAGGCACAGTGCTGGAGTGCAGTGGTCAATTTGTGGGGTTCTGTGGATTTCTAGATATCAATTCAGAAGTGTTTGGCAGAGCAAATGCTGATTCCTATAGCTTGCAGAAGTAACGCCGGACTGAGTTCTTATTCTAGCCAGATCAAGTTAAGACTTGTAATTCTGGGTATAACCTCTTTGTATACAGCTCAATGCCTGCTTCTCAGGATGGTGTTGGTTGTAGTGACTTTGAAAACTTATTTATGCTAGCAAACACTTTATAGCCATAATTCGCAGCTGGTACCACACATCTGAGTCCTGTTTACACTACAGCTTCCACCAATGGTGAACTACAGTTGTGAAACTGCTAATGTATGCAGTCAAAATCTGCATGTTTTACAATTGTCCTGTCTGAAAAGTCAGTCACAGCAAATATAGAATTCAGAGGTAAAGGCAGAATTCCTTCAGTAAACTGATCCTTTGGGTTGAGATTTTCATCCACAAAAACCCATTGAGATAGTCTTGTGTATAAAAATATACAATATGTACTACTTAAGCTAAAAGCCCTTATTAGAATGTTGTTAGAAAAAATAAATATTTGAAAGTCGGGGAGAAACCATGGTCATGGTATCTTCACAGCAATACAGAGAAGTTTTCCTATGTTGGTTTTAAAGTAGTTTAACATTTTAAAATGACCAATGAAAAAAGTAATGCAGCATGTATGTATGTCAGCTGCCTTTGTCCTCTCTGGAATCGTAAGGGTCAATGGGGTCTGCAAACGGTGTTTATGGAGTGGATGGGGTCAGGCTAGGTATTTAGCTTTAGCTTTTATGAGAGTGCCAGGATTGCAAACATGCATAAAAAAGATGCCATTTTTCAAGGTAACTTCCTTAAGATTTTCAGAACACATCTGAAGCGAGCATATGAATTGGTAGCCTCCTCCCAGCTGATAGTAAGAGTTATTCTCAGCTCTCCATGGGGCAGGAAATATTGAGATATCTACATTAGGCAGAAATGAAACTGGATACATTGGTTCTGTTGTAATCTGGGTTAATCTGGCTGGGTTTTAATGGCCGTGGCCTATTTAAGATGTGATGGAAAGACCTTTAGGAGTTCATCAATGAATTCTCTCTCTCTCTGTCTCATCCTGTCTTAGGTATCGATGTGAAACAGGTCACAATTGTTGTGAATTTCAAGCTCCCGACAAACCAGTTGCAGTGTCCAGACTTTGAGACCTACCTACACCGCATAGGGCGAACGGGTCGTTTTGGGAAAAAGGGCCTAGCCTTCAACATGGTAGAAAGACGCAACTTACCATTGCTACGCAGCATCGAAGAGCACTTCAGTGAGTACAGTATCCTCATCAAACCTGCACTGCATGTATAAATCATGCAGAAGTTGGCCGTAGTAGCAAAGTGAAAATCACCGATACCACAGTGAACTGTGTATTGTATTACATGCGCACAACTATGTTAAAAGTACATTAGTGAAGGTTGCAAAGTCAAGCACTCAGAAATGCCAAAATTAGGGTTGCCTCGTGCAGCCTTGGTCTCCTTGTACATGTGCATTATGATAGTTTTTAATTGCACAATTACATACGTTTTTACCACAGGGCACTTTTTAGATAGTACTTGTTTGATGTTCAGTGTTTTCTCAGTGTGTAGCCCCAGGATTTCCGCTATTTGAGCCTTGTTCTGAAGATGGAATTATTAATTTCCTCACAGGCTTTTCAGTGGTGCTCCTTGCTCTAGCACCTGTGCGCTGCACAAACATTTATTTATTTCACGACTGTCTTGTGAGATGAATGGGGTATTATCCCCATTCTACGGGTAGGGAATTGAGGCATAGAGAGATTAAGGTCAAAGTATCTATTAATTTGAGGTGACCAATTTGAGAAGCTTAGGACCTGATTTTTTCCTTTACATTATGTAGCACTTTATATGTTCAAAGCCCATCTCCCATTGATTTAAGTTGCATCTGTGAGTGTTCAACCCTTCTGTAAATCAGATTCCAGAGCAGTGAAGGTTTACAGTTCAGTACATCAGTACTCAGGTATCTATAGATACCAGTACTCAGTACAGGTAACCTTCAGATAGTCAGTTTTCTCAATCTCAAAGTTTACCTGAGTAACTTTGAGATTGAGAAAACAGTCAATTATTTAACAAGAATAATGCTTAGTATGTGGAACTCTTTATTTTCTGGGTGTTCCCAAACATTCCCTAATCTCCACAACATCCCACCAGAGTAGGTAGGGTTGGTGCGGTAAGGTAACAAGGGATGAGATTGGATCTGTCAATCTAACCCCATCTGCTGTTTTTAATTTATGAGAAGCTCCCAATGTGCATCATGCTTGTATAGTAGCCTCATGTTCGCTGCCGCCTTAATCCCGTTTACATTGTGCTTCTCAAAGTTTATTTGACTATCACTTGAAGCACTTTGACTGGAAATACTATACCGAACACTTAGTCGGGTATTTCCATCCAAAAATAGGGGCACGTGTTATGCAACAAAATCTACTGTAACGTTCTGCAGAATGGCTCCTAACCAGAATTGGTCCGTGCCCCTTTTGAGAATACAAACATCATTACTCATTCCAATTATTGCAGCAGTCCCTCGGTTCGATAGATGATGGTGACTGACATCCCTGAAGACTGAAGTCTTCTGTCTGCAAGACAATTGTAGCATGGAGAGCAACAGCACAACTCCCTCATGTACTTCTGCCGCTGTGCCATGTCCCAACCTAGAGGCATGATCTCCACAGGAAGTTCTGCCTAGACTGCCAGCAGTTCCAATAGCTATCTTGGTGTTTGCATCAGTGTTATTGGCTGGCTTGCTTATATACACATGCATAAATCTAATACAGAAGCATGTATCGTTGGTACAGCCCCTGATGTGATTAGAAATACGCTAATCAAGTTATAGCCTCAGTTATCTGTGCCTCAGTGAAACAGATTGTGGGTCTCCATTGAGTTACATGAGTTAAAATAAGCAGAGTTAAAAACCAAACACACATTAAGGTGTGTGACTTTTTTCGTAGCTATAGGAACCAGGAAGCACCTAAAGCGACCAAGTTGCTGCACAGCAAACACCAGATTTACAGCAATGAACCACTGGCCCAGCCACGCCACTTACCTGGAAACTGGGGCACCATCCATTATTCACTTGTTTCATAGACTTTAAGGTCAGAGGGGACCATTATGATCATCTAGTCTGACCTCCTGCACAACGCAGGCCACAGAATTTTACCCACCCATTCCTGCAATATACCTCTCACCTATATCTGAGCTATTGAAGTCCTCAAATCTTGGTTTAAGGACTTCAAAGTACAGAGAATCCTCCAGCAAGTGACTCATGCCCCCTGCTGAAGAGGAAGGCGAAAAACCTCCAGGGCTTCTGCCAACTTGCCCTGGAGGAAAATTCCTTCCTGACCCCAAATATGGTGGTCAGCTGAATCCTGAGCATGTGGGCAAGACTCACCAGCCAGACACCCAGGAAAGAATTCTCTGTAGTGTCTTAGATCCCATCCCCTCCAACTTTCCATCAAATACCATAGAGTCTCTTTGATGGCAGTTGCTATAACTAAGCAGAAGTATTGTTTCAGGGGCACTGAAGTGGATTCGACAGGAATTATTACAAATAGTGAACGTCAACATCTAAATTGTAATACTAATTAATGCAGAACATTTGACAGACACTGCCAATTATGTTGTGCCATTTTTGTCTCACTTTTTTGTGAAATATCCTTCAGGTTCTAAAGATGTTTCTAAACCTACCACTCTCTCTAAGACAGCTTAAAAATCAAACCAACTCCCGTGTCCCCGCTGTGCGTGGCCTTACTAAATGTGTACTCTCCTGCTGAAGGAGGGGGTCTGCTAGTTGAGTGCTGTTTGCAGACCAGAATATAATTCTTCACTTGGTCTCATTTTTTCATCTTAGAGACCAAGATTAATCAGTTGGACCCAGAAGACATGGACGAGATTGAGAAGATTGAATATTAAATAAACCAGGGATATTCAGAATCAAAGGGAGATTTTTCTTCAACCTTAGACGTCAAGATTTTTTCTGTTTAAAAAATTAAAATAGTTTAAATGAAACATATTGCCATGTTTGGAAATTGTGGTAGCCTGCCAGAGGACTTTGTATGTTTATCATAAAGAATTTAGGAAAAGAAACTTATTCTCATGACTTCAGAATCGTTTCTGGTTTTCCCTTCTCATGGACTCCTGTGTTTTTCTCTAGTGTGTCTCATTACCAAGATATTGGCAGGCTTAATAAAAAGCACAGGAGGATATTCTCTCACCTGACAAAGTTTCCCTGTCCTACATCATTCCCAGGGTACATCTCCATCAAAAGTAGCAAAGCAAGTTGTTCGGATGAATTACATTCCCAACACAAAACTGACATCTGTATAATTGACACCAATCATTAATATAACTAGCCACTGGATGGCAACGGTTGCTTTCACAGTCATGGATGAGGCAACACTGGCTTTCCTGCTAAGAGGTAATAAAAAATAATAAACCACACGTCCCATTTTAATCATCAGATGTCGCCTCTGCTCTCTGTTATATCAAGAATTAAAATAGTACATGTGCTTGTTAACGTCCTTTCCACTAGATGGCAGCGTTATTTCATAAACATGTCCTGCCCTGTAGCTCTGTGTATCGCAGGCTTTGCATTTAACTTGGGAACTATGGGCTGGGCTACACAGAGGAGAGAGGGGTGTGTTTTGAACTAAGATACGCTATTTGCATAGCTGAAGTCGAAGTATCTTAGTTCGACTTACCTGGCCGTCCCCACGGTGGCAGGTCGACCGCGGCTGCTCCCCCGTCGACTCCGTTTATGCCTCCTGCCTAAGGGGAGTACCAGCATCGATTCGGGGATCGATTTATCGCACCTAGATGAGATACAATAAATCGATCCCTGATACATCAAACACTACCCACCACTCTTCTCCATCCCTGGTGCCTACCTCCGCCCTTGTATTTTATAGAGAGCAACCAGATCCGCCCCCCCAGCGGTTCTTTTGTTAGGCTAAAAGACCCCAAAACTGTGAATTGATATGAGGGCAGAGACGTGTCAGTAGAAGAGTGAGGTCAATATCCTAGCCAGCCTCTCTTCTTCCTCATCTCTGTCTTTCCTCTACTTGCCTTGAACCAGCCACTTTTCTTCCCTGGCATTGGGACCTGATGTAGCGTCTGGTGAAGGAACGTACAACTAAGTGTCATCGGTGTATCTGCTAAACTAAAGGAGCCTGGTTTGAACTTTGTGGCCCTTCCCCCACAAGAGCTATAGGGAGAGGAGCACAACTGTCCACTGAATTACTGGGACATGTCTGAGATGAAGTAGCAAAGCCATTGGTGTGTTCTACTCTCTCCACTCCTAAGTCTGCGTAGGACGGCAGCATTTTGTGATCACTGTTGAAAGCAGCGGTGAGGTGTAAGCTTGGATATTTCTCTCTCCAAGGCCAACCGCTATTACTGTCAAAGCTTTCCTTGCGCTATATCGTAGCCTAGATCTTGCTTGTGAGGTCAAGGATGTTGCCTGGGACCCGGCACTGCTGTAGTGAATTAGTCATGACCTTCTCTGATAGTGCCCATGAGTGTCAGTGTGGAGGCGGACAGTAGTGGGTGAGGTAACGGCGTCCTCTTGCGCTGAAGGTTGATAGGATGCTTGAAAATGGCTGAAAATTTGCCCTTTTAAAGAGAGCATGGATCTCTACATGCTCTTCACGGGCTTTCACCAGCCAGGAGGTAAAGGGAGTTGTCTCACATGAGTGGCCCAGGTTTCTCAGAACTTTTTTGGCCTTTGCTGGTGAGATTGGGCCGAATTCTGCCAAGTCATAGAATCATAGAATATCAGGTTTGGAAGGGACCTCAGGAGGTCGTCTAGTCCAACCCCCTGCTCAAAGCAGGACTAACCCCAACTAAATCATCCCAGCCAGGGCTTTGTCAAGCCTGACCTTAAAAATCTCTAAGGAAGGAGATTCTACCACCTCCCTAGGTGGTAGAACCTCCCGTGCTTCACCACCTCCTAGTGAAAAAGATTTTCCTAATATCCAACCTAAACCTTCCCCACGGCAACGTGAGACCATTACTCCTTGTTCTGCCATCTGCCACCGCTGAGAACAGTCTAGATCTATCCTCTTTAGAACCCCCTTTCAGGTAGTTGAAAGCAGCTATCAAATCTCTCCTGAGTCTTTTCTTCTGTAGACTAAACAATCCCAGTTCTCTCAGCCTCTCCTCATAAGTCATGTGCTCCAGGCCCCTAATCATTTTTGTTGCCCTTCTCTGGACTCTTTCCAATTTTTCCACGTCCTTCTTGTAGTGTGGGCTCCGAAACCGGACGCAGTACTCCAGATGAGGCTTTACCATTGTTGAATAGAGGGGAACAATCACATCCCTCGATCTGCTGGCAATGCCCCTACTGGATGGAACAGCCTTCTCTGCCTTGATCTGCTAGTGTCAGCCATTGAGTTTAGGCCTTTAATAGTGCCGATTGCCTGCATCTCGGAGCAGTGCATAAAGTTAAAGTGCAGGAGCCTGTGAGTATTGCTCTGACTTTGGGTGTAGTTGGAGCATGGCGTATTTTGTCATTTTTTTCAGTGGCGTAGGAAGTTGATTCTTTGCAGCTGGCGTGCTCAGGGATGGGAAGAGGTGAAAGCAGTATGGACTGACTGATTCACTTTTTTGTAGAGGACTCTGGCCGATTGCGATTTTGGGGGAATTAAGCACATAAGGATCTTTACGGGCTCTGGTCTATGCCTTCTTGCATACACTGCTATTGAGGCTGTTGATTGATTTCAAAGCAGATCTTGGCTTCACAGGCTGGAGTGCGAATACTTTATGTACTTCCTCTTCCCTTATGTTGTATTAGGTAGCCTGCAGGTGTACTGTTGAAATCATCTAGCCAAGTCTCAGTGACAGCAGCAAAGGTCAGGTGCCTGTCTAATATGATGTTGACCTGTGACTGTGCGTGGTGACTGCCTGCAGTGGTGGTGAACAGGAGCTGATCGCAGGAGTGCAGAGCAGGTCTACAGGAAGCAGCCTGTAACTAGCCTCTTAGGTATCTGGTGAATGCATCTTTGAAAAGCCTCAATGCAAAAGTTTACGGAGGAAAAATAGAGGGTGTAGGGCGGAGATATTGAATACACATCCCATAGCTCTTGGGATCATTTGATACATCAGTGTTGGTGTTTATGGATTGCCTGAAAATGTTAGTGTTTGGATGTCTGACTTCCACTTTCAGGAATTTACTGTTACTTAGAAGCTAAATTTCCTATGGAAGGTATCAAACACCTGCTGCGGAGAAGTATAGCTGTTACCTTTATTTAAATGACCAGACAGTCTATCCCTTTTCTATAGCCCACTGTAGGAAGTGCACGCCAACCTTGCTTTCAGCCCATTTGACGCGTTTCATCCCTCCACTATCTTCAGACAAACGCTGTAATAAAGTAGAATTAAAAATAATTACCAGGGTGTTGCGCTGTTGCTACCCTGCTGCCAAATAGTTCCTTAAAATGTATAATTTACTACAGGCTGAAGTATTTTTATTAGGTCAAAGTGTTGACAATGTTGTCATTCGTTGGATCTGCCAACACCCCCTACTTTAGCTTTTCCCCCCCAAAATCTGACCTGTACAGGCAGACAACTAGACTGGAGGTGTCTGGCACTGTATCAACACGGAATGAATCGGGGGAGATTTATGTTCCTGTTCCCGAAGCTCTGCGCTGACTGAGCTCACTAAAACAACTGTGTAAATGATCTCACTCTGTTGTCAACTGGCACTGCACCTCTGGACTCAGATTCCCAAAGAACAGGCTGCAATTTTCACGTCTCCATCACTTACGTTGAGAAGGTCGACTCGCTTTATCTCTTTAAGCTGAGACACAGTTTTAAGTAAACAAGGGAGCGGATCGGCAGGGCAACTCAGTCTCTAACCCACGTCAAATAGGCTTTTGTGTGTGCTGCCCAAGCTTGCCATAAAATGTTAATTTGAAAATTATGCTTATGGAGTGTCTCGTAATAGATGACCCAAACGTGCCATTGCTAATTTCAGGTTCTCGTTGCCTTATTGCTTGGTGGAGCAAGAACTTATTTGCAAGTTACTGCTGCTTGCACATACTAATGTGAGGAAGGGGGGAAGCAGAGAAATAGCTTGCAGTCCTTGCCTGTTGTGTTTATTTCATATAAGAGGATAGGTAAAGCAGTTGTAATCTCCAAGGTAAACGACGCCTGCTGTCTCACACCTTTAAATGGATAATTCTTAAGGCAAATATAGGAACCGTAGTAATGTCTTTGATGCTCATCACAGTCATATGAGTGCCTCGCTGATTTGAAAATAAATAGCAATAATCCTTCCTTCCCAGCCTGTCGGAGGAATTGCTTGATTAGGGTGTAGGCTGCTTGTTTGCTGCTCACACTGGTGCAAAAGGCAGTGAGCTGTGCGCATCTGATGCTCTGCTCTGCACTCGGTTTCTCCCGTTGAGTACGGACTCCAGTTCGAGGTTACTGGTCTGATAGTTAAAGCTCTCCGCGCAGCTGGCCCTAGCTACTGAGCAATCCCATTCCCTTCTGTGACCTCTACTACGTACCCTGAGACAGTCAACAACTTCACCGATCACGTGAATAAATCGCTGAGGTAGAGCTGAGTGTTGCATTTGGTTCTGAACACGGCAAGACCTCTTGTGTCCGGTGGAAGCGAGTTTCGTACACGTTCAGGGCCTGAGGGTATGTCTACACACACAGAAAAACCCGGGGCTGATGGACCTCAGGCTCCAGGGCTGTTTCATTTTTGTGTAGACATCCAGGCTCTGGTTGGAGCCTGGGCTCTGGGACACTTCCACCCTGCAGGGTCCCAGAGCCAGGACTCCAGCTGGAGGAGCAGTTAAGTTCCGGAACAGGCTTCCGAGGGTGGTTGTGGAATCTCATCGCTCGAGGTTTTTGAGAACAGGTTGGACCAACCCCTGTTGGACGGTCTGGGGTTAGTTGGTTCTGCCCCAGTTGTGAGTGGTTGGAGTTGAGTTCTCTGACCTCTCAAGGTCCATTCCATCCGAAGCAATACTCTAGGCGTTCCCAAGGGAGGCTGTAGATACACTCGGCATCTGTCAGCTGCCTTGGTTCCCAACTACTGGAACACAGTAGTTCCCCGGCTCTTGTAAAGCAGTCTTCATTGTAGAAGGCACCAAAGCACATTGTCTAATTGTGCAGACCAGCATGATTTGGGCATGCAGGTTTCCACGATGGAAAAGCCCTGGTGGACCACACACTAAAATGCTGTAGGAGACAGTGTGGTACAGCCAAGGTGGTTTGAAAATGGGGGGTCAGCTCTCATTTCCAGATCTGGTTATTCCTGTAGTGTGGATGGGCATAAGGCGCGGTCTCTTCAGAAGACCTGTAAAAACCTCTGCTCTTATGAGGATAAAGGCCAGTCGGATTCAGTACAGGGGCCTGCAGAAACCATCCTTGTACCCATTGGTTATACCACAGTTCAGAGGTACAGCATCGAGGGGCTCTAACTCCAGCTTTGTACCAGAATTAAGGCTGGGCTTGGTAAGGGCGTGAGCTGTGTTTTAAAAGAGATTTTTGGCTGAGGTTCCCAGAGCTGCTGAGGACAGACCTGATGGCGTAAACACTGCTAGAAGGGCTAAACAGCATAGGCAGTGTTAGCTTCTGGCAGGCCCAGAACAGTGATGCATTTGGTCCAGTAGGTCACAGCCAAAAGTAAATAATCACATGGTGTCAACTGGCTTCCTTAGGACAACTGAGAACTGGCTCATGGCCAGTAAACCTTGGTTAGGAAAGGCTGGGCCTGTGTTCCACATACTGGCCCTAAACCCAGCTCCCAGCACGTTGCCTTTGATTGCTACGAGGGGCAAGGGCTGCTTGCTGTCACGTCCTCTCTCCTGCTCCAGCTAATGCCCTGGGCCAGCGCAGTCTAGCACCGCAGTTCTGCTCTCTGCCTTGCTCAGAGCAGACACAGCCCTGCCGGCGCCCCATTTTCCCTGCTTTGCGACGCTAGCCCATGTCGTATGTAGCTAATCGGGAGGAGGGCGGGGAAGCGGGGATGATAAACGGTGCTTTTGATTTCAATAAAGTTAGTGCAGAACATTGGAAACAGCTGTGGGGCCGTGCCGTGAGCACAAGAGCTGAGCAAGGCCGGGGGTAGCAGATGCATCTCCGAGCTCCTCTTGACAGAGCCCAGGGCCGTGGACAGCCTAATCCAAACGGCCTGGAGTTCCTCATGGATAAACTGCGGCGGTAAATTGTTCTACCACTTGATCTGTCCAGGAACAGTTGTATGGAGAATTTCTGTAAGAATTCCACCCAAAATTGGCACTAAACGTCTCCAGATGCTGTGCTTCAATGAGAAAGAAAAGTTAATAACATGAGGTACCTCTGGCTCGGGGCTGAGTGAAACCTATTTAAAGCACTGATGGCCCTAACCATGCGAGGTAGGCTGGCTCCTTCATGTCAGAATAGCTGTCCGGCTCGCCGCCCTGCCGGCGAGCTAGGTGGGCAATCAATAGAATTGAATGGAATGGGTGACCTAGGGAGGTGGTGGAATCTCCTTCCTTAGAGGTTTTTAAGGTCAGGCTTGACAAAGGCCTGCTGGGATGATTTAGTCCAACCCTGATATTCTATGATTCTATGAATTCCCTGGTAACAAACTTACCCTTTCAGCCAGAGCCTCTCCTGTTGCTGTAGAAATGATGGTCTAGGTATTGAGCTGGCCTTGCTCACCATCAGGTCTGATCTCATGATCATTAATGTATTTTATCCTCACCACTTCCCTGTGAGGTAGGGAGAGTAGATTACGTGACTTGTCCAGGGTCACCGAGCCTTGCGTTAAACCCATTGCTTTTGAGTCCTTGTGTACTATTCGCTGACCACCACAGCTCCCCCGGTGAGGTGGGTCTGCGTTAACCTCCTTTGAGCGGGGAGAAATTGAGGCCCAGAGGCAGGAACTAGCTAACGCGGGGAGCCAGAACCAGGGATAAAACCAGCATAGGTCATAGAATATCAGGGTTGGAAGGGACCTCGGGAGGTATCTAGTCCAACCCCCTGCTCAAAGCAGGACCGATCCGCAACTAAACCATCCCATAGATGATGCCCTGAGCCCCTCATCCCAGAGCCCACACCCCCAACCAGAACCCTCACCCCACTGGACTCCAACCCTCTGCCCCAGGCATTGGAACACAGGGTGGGAGCCGCATAGTCTCCTGTTTAGAGCAGGAGCTGGGAGCACACCGGTACTCCAGGCCCTAGTGAGCATCCCTACCATAACACAGCCGCTTGCACAGTCCAGCCCTCATCAGTGACCCTACAATAACAAACCGGTGCCAGCCTCATGAGCAAACCAAGAACAGCAAACCTGTTTGCACGGGAAAAGGGGGTTGGGGGGTGGGAAGGTTTCAATTCCTAGGTGTTTTTAAAGCTAACGCTGACAGCCAAAAGAGTTTTCATAATTATCAAATTGCCTTGGCACTGGCCTTTATGACATGATCCTATCTGTGCGATCTTGCTCCCCTATTGATTGCAGACAAAACAGAGAGCAGGCTCCAAACACTGACAGACGCGCCTTTAGGGAGGCAGACACACCTCGGCAGGGCAAACAGACGGCGCGTCTCTGTACTGCATAATGAATTCCACGGGTATTGATCTGCCCAGATTGGATTTCGAAATCCGAACGAGGCCCTGATTGTGTATGGACAAATCTGAATCGTGTCCGGAGACAGAAAGACGCAATAAATGATCTTTCCGGTTCTTATAAAGCAGCCGGTCCCACTAGGCCTCTCTGTGCATGGTATAACCCTGTACAGTAGACGTGACTATTCCGTTTACTGGGTAGAGATGCACCAGAATCGCAACCTTGGATCCAGAATGTCATCGCTTTACAGTGGCCAGAACCATTTGATCCTGTAAACCTTCCTTGATTCCAAGGCCAGAAGGGACTGCTGTGATCCTGTGGTCTGACTTGCATCACTCAGGTCAGAGAAGGTCTCTGAATTGATTCTTGCTTGAACTAGAGCAGAGCTCCTAGAAAAGAAAAACTATCTTGATATTGCTACACTAACTCCACACTAACCCTTGGCAAGGTGTTCTAATGCTTAATCACCCTCCCTGTTGAATGTTTGCGCTTTATTAGTTCTCGGGTCAGCAGCTTTCTTCACTAGTTCTTGCACAAGCTTGTGCCTATTTTCATTGCTCGATGAATAATAAGAATAACAACATTAATAACCCAGCACCCTGCAGTGTGGGAAGCCAAGTCTGAATGTGGATGAGGTCAACGCTGTTCTGATCCAGCCCCGTCTGAGCTGTAAATTGCCCTTCATCACTAATCACAATACAACACAGCCCTGCTGAACAACCTGTTGCAGCGAGGTGAGTCAGACTGTAAGTGCCCTGTGTTTGTTGAGGCTGAATTCAGAGAAGTGCGCTGAAAGGATACAAAGAACCATCCTGCCGCTGGTTACTTAGGCCCAGATCCAGGGCCACCTTAATACCTTTGAGGATCTGAGAGACAAGGTGGGTGAGGTAATACCTCTTACTGGACCAACTACTGTTGGTAGAATCCTAGAACTTCTGTTGGTGGAATCATAGAATCCTAGAACTTCTGCTTGTGGAATCATAGAACTTTTGTTGGTGGAATCCTAGAATCCTAGAACTTTT
>ML677397.1:8682965-8698586 GCA_007922305.1 Dermatemys mawii | reverse complement strand
AACTTTTATTGGTGGAATCACAGAATCCTAGAACTGCTGGTGGAATCATAGAATCCTAGAACTTTTGTTGGTGGAATCCTAGAATCCTAGAACATTTATTGGTGGAATCATAGAATCCTAGAACTTCTGTTGGTGGAATCAAAGAACTTTTGTTGGTGGAATCCTAGAATCCTAGAATTTTTATTGGTGGAATCATAGAATCCTAGAACTTCTGCTGGTGAAAGCGTAGAACTTTTGTTGGTGGAATCCTAGAATCCTAGAACTTTTATTGGTGGAATCATAGAATCCTAGAACTTCTGCTGGTGAAAGCATAGAACTTTTGTTGGTGGAATTCTAGAATCCTAGAACTTTTGTTGGTGGAATCCTAGAATCATAGAATTTCTGCTGGTGGAATCATAGAACTTCTGCTGGTGGAGAGGACAAGCTTCCCAGAGCTCTTCCTCGGGTCTGCTCGAAAGCCCAAAGACTTGTTCCTTTCACCAGCAGAAGCCAGTCCAATAAAAGATTTTATCTCTCCCACCTTGTCTGTCTTGTTTCCTGGGACTAGTACGGCTACAACAACCCTGCAAACAACAATCTGAGGATCTGCGCTGTCCTCCTTGCAGTTTTCAAGTGACTGCTGGCACACCCCTGCTCTTCTGAGGGACCCCAGAATTGGCAGGAGAGCAGCTAAAGGGTGGGGCTTTTTTCAATTTTCTCACCAGAAGACAAAATCCACACAATACACTAATTATTCATCTTCCCCATGCGTCTCCTGCAGAGCAAAGGAAGCAGGAATTAATGTTGCTGCTTAGGCTTTGCCCTGCCTGTGTACATAGCAGGAAGCCCTGAATTATCCCATTTAGATCCCCGAGTCAAGTGTTTCCCTTAATTTACACCTTCTGCACCCCTCCCCCACAGCTGCTGTCCTTGTTCAGCAAAGACCCAGCATTCCGATGGGCATTCACAGGGGGTCCCCTCCTACCCTTGACAGGCATGTCAGGCAGCACCTCCGTTGGCGCCTCTCCAAGAGGGGAGAGGGCAGTGGTGTGTTAAAGGGACATTCATTGAACTTTCACACCACAAGCTGGGAAACTGAGGCAAAGGGCACTGCCCAGCGCACTGCAGGCTCATAGGGGGGTTGCCTGTGTTCACCTGCGTGTGAATCGTGATTGTGTTTCCCAGATTAATGCTGGGTTCCCTCTCCCGTTTAATAAGCATTTTATTCTGTGGCACACAGACTCAATGCTTGTGAGCAGAGAAGCATTGACCGTTTGAGGCACCCTGGGAGGTATTCAGTCTCCTCAGGTTACTGGGTGGAGGCTCAAACTGGTTCCATTCAGCAGTGTCACGATCCATCACTTGTTGGAGAACAGGGCCTTTGGATTGTATCCTGTCCTCTGGACACACTGTGACCAATAGGGTCGACTGCCCAGGGAACTGCCTGGACAAGTAAGGAGCTTGGATCCCACAAGGCCGTTCATTTCCCTAATCACGGTGGTTGGGTTCGGCTGCGCTAAACCCCTGGCACCGCGGCCGTGCTCAGCTATTGCCATGCCCTCCTCTTCTGGTCTTGCTGATGGAGAAGGACGGGGGAAGTCCCACTCCTCTGTGGTGGGAGGGGCAAGGGAAACTGACTTCCTCACTCTTCTTCCAGTCTGTGTCTAACCTAGCCTTTTGCTCAGGACCATTTCCCACTGGCCTATCTCTGCACCAGCCCTGGTGGCAGCGGTGGGAGCCCTAGTGTAGATAAGGTACCAGTGTTGTACCCACTGCATCATCTAACTTGGCTCAGGGCAGGCCTGGATGACGTGTTGGTTAAAAGGCCTGGGATCCCACAGGGAAATCCACAGCTGCTAGCACCCCCTGCAGGGAGGAGGGGACCTGGGACCAGACAGGTCCTCCCATTACAGTGAAACAACAGCTAGCACCCATCTTGCACAGGAAGGAGGAATTCTTCACCCCACCATGAAGCAAGCATCCTTTGGCCTCAGACACTGCCCACCCCCACAAGTCTGCTCCTCTACAATCCCCTCCTTTCTGCAACCATTCTGCCCCCGGGAGCCCCTGTTTGTGGCGAGGGTAGGAGCTCGCTCTGTCAGCTGAGAGAGCTCTGCTGAGCAAACCCAGCACCAGAGGGGGCTTCCTTTCATGCCAGGAAGCAGCTCTCCCCACACGCCCACCTGCTGCAAGCCCCCCAGGGAGCGATGACAGCAGCTCTCAGCACACGCAAGCCCCCCCCCCCCCCGGGGCCTGCAGGTTAGGAGGCGAAGGGGGGCCACGTCTGAAGACACAGGGGAGAGGGCTGTTTAGCTTGGCGCTGGCTCCCTCTGGACGGGGTTCCTCGCAGGCAGTCTCATGTTTAGTATTAATGGTGTAATTTTTTGGGTAATGAGCAATTAATTCTAATTGAAAAACGGGCTGTTTGGCGAGCGCTGATGCCGGCGCTGAGAAATTGCAGGTAATTTTATGCTGTTTGCCTTGGCCCGGCGCCTAGTGCTATTCCAACTAATTGTCATTATTTAATCGTTTGTTGCCATGGTTATTGCAGAGCCTTTCCGGTTGCCAAGTCTTCCCGTACAAGCTCAGACAGGTGCTTTGCAAAAGCCTGTCTGGCCCCCCCCCCCCGCCCCCCGCAAGCCCTGCCAAGGGAACCTGCGGTTCTCCACTTGCTGGGAACGGTCACGCTGCCCTTCCCAGGGACGAGTTCACTTACCTCAAGCCCAAGTCGGGATAAGGGATGGAGAGCTGCCCCATGGGCTATTTGTTCCTCCTCTTGTGTGCATGAATTAATGCGCCAGAACTAGTGCCAGCCAAAAGAAAGAGGCCCTAGGAGTATGTATGGGGCAGTGGATGGGACACAAACATGGTAGCAGAGCTATGGGTCCTGGGCCTTGGATCATAAAATCATAGAATCTCAAGGTTGGAAGGAACCTCAGGAGGTCATCTAGTCCAACCCCCTGCTCAAAGCAGGGCTAATCCCCAACTAAATCCCTTGAGCCAAAGCGAATTTTGGGTGCCCAATTGGACACTCATTAGGTAGCTCGTCAGGTACCCTAAATCACTTGAAAGTGTTGGCCTGAACCTCATAGTGCTTTAGGCTCCACATCTGTAACTCGGGGCTCTGAGACTGAGTGAGTACTTTGGGGTACACAGAGGACAATGCTATATATAGATCATCGTTACCCAGGCACCCCCGAAGGCTGGAGTGTTTGGAACCCAAACCTGGATCCGGCTCTTGCCTCGCCTCAAGCCCATTTCTCACCCGAATTCTTCCCCTGATGGTGCCAAGCTGCCATTGCGCGATGCACTCAGGAGAGGGGAGCATGTTAGAAGACGAAATCGAATGCTGGAGGCTGTTCGCACTTCCCCGGGAAGGGGAGAAATTCAGTTTGTAAAGATCGGCAAGGACCTGAACGGGAAAAGGGACGTAATCGACTGCCTCTGAGTCTCACCCCTGGCCAAATAGCGTCAGCATCCTGCGCCCCAAAGACTCACAAAAGAGCCAAAGGAAAAAATGACGACATTTGTTAAAATGCCACCAGACACAGGAAAGAACTCTGGAGGATTATAACCAGAGCCTGCTCCTTTAGTACCAATTAAGATATTTTTATTCGCTGTTTATTAAAAAACATCTGGGTTGTAACATTGTCCCAATTTCCTAGCCTCCGCACCTACCTTCCACGAATGCCTTCCTGGTGCTCGCTTTCCAGTCAGCACACCTCTGGGGCTCCATTTTAGGGCCCCTTCCTGCAGCCCTCACTCATGTAAATTCCCCATTGCAATCAGTGGGGATGATCTGTGTATAAGGCTGGGGGCTTGTAGCCTAAATCTTCCAGCCCTGTGAAACAGGTTGGGGCTCAATTATTTTGCATTCAGTTCCCAGCTCGGACACAGACACCTACTGTGATCCTGGGCAAGTCCCTCAATCTGTCTGTGAAAGAAGGATAGGAGTGTTCGGAGGCTAACCTGATTCACGTTTGTGAGGCGTGCCCGTGCTGAATGAGATCTTTCTTCCATATCTTCAACCCAGTTGTTTTGGTGCTTAGCATGTCAGCTGACTTCAACCAAGTGACGTCACATGCGCTCGGGACACTCTGGCCCACGTGATGGGGCAACACGTTCTGATGTTCCTTTTGGTCCAGGAACTGGTGGGATCCCACCAAGTGTTTCCCACAAGCACCCATGCTACTCGCTGCAGGGATCCCCTTTGGCTGTGCTCACCCAGGCATGTTCACACTGGATGGGGACTCAGGAGATTGGGATTCAATTCCCAGCTCTGCCCCAGACCCACTGGATGACCCCAGGCATGTCGCTTTATCGCTACGGGGCGCTGTAGAAATGGGGACAACTATGGTTGATGCTTTCTTCTTTTAGCCTTTTTGATGTCTATTTGGATCGCAAGCTCTCCAGGGCAGGGGCTATCTCCCGCTGTGTCCATCCAGCACCTTCTAGCATAATGGAAGTGTGATGGCTGCGGTGGGGGACGTGGCATATCCAGACAGTGTATCCAGATGTGGCGTATCCAGCTAAAAACACTCCTCTCCCTGGACCCAAACACTCCTGAACTCTGGTGGGGTTGAAATCGGAGCCGAACGTCACAGCTCAGGCCACCTCTGGTGCAAAGAGGACATTCGGGAGACAAGCGAGAAAGGCAGAAGAAATACCTAGTAGAAAGGCAGATGTGTGGAATGTAACACATGGAGAGTTTCAGGGCTGGAGAGCATTATTATTTCGATCCCGCCAAGTCAAATACATACAGCGAGACAAGGTCACAGGCAAGGCTCTGAGAAAATATTCCAGGAAATACAGGCTGGAGCGCTCCGGGCCATCCCTGTGTTTCCTCAACCAGCAATCAAGGAAGGCAATCAGAGAGGAGCAGCAACATAGATCAGCCTTGCTGTCCAGCAAGATACATGGAAACATGGCTGACTTGTGTCTGAACTTTAAGCAAGGCATCCTTCCCCGCACTGTAAGGTGCAGTCCTGCCAAACAATACAAAGCCTCTTCAATAAAACCAGACAGCAGCCTTGAATCCATCAAGGGCTTCAATCTCCCTCTTGACTCTCCAGTTTGCCTGTCTGGGAATCTCCTAGCACAATAGGCAGGAGAACGTCACACAAAGCCTGGTACTAGCCCATGGAGCAGGCTTGGCTGATCTGACAGACTCATTGGCTACAAGGTCAGAAGGGCCCTTTGTGAACATGCGGAGATATGTCCTACCACTGCCTGCCACGGCTCAGATCCTGCTCCCTGGCCGCATTCGCGCCCTGAGTCAACAATGCTCTAGGAATGACCCAGAGCTGGACAGAAGTTCTAACCGGGCTGAATCTCAATGGGCGTTTTGACTGAGGGAACTCGGGGTTTGGCTCAGTAACCATGAAACTCAACACTTGTATGTTATGGTCCTTGCAGCTCTAGAGCACTTAGTGAGCATCGGTGCAGTGAGTATCATTATCCCCATGCTCTGATGGGGAAACTGAGTCTCAGAGGAGCTAAACAACTAGCCCAGGGGCTGCCACACTTGGATTTTCCTTCTAGGAGACGTCAGAAGCCCTCTACAAAACCTGCTAGTGACTCCAAGAGCACACACAGAGCATGTGAGGTTAAAGCCCCCTCCTGGCCCCGTGCTGGGCCAAGCTGCTCTGAGAGAGTCTATGGAAATGTTACGAGCCAAGAAAAAACAATCATAGCTTCAAAAGCGCTGCCGCCCGCGGGGCCACTGATACGGGGCCTGAGCACAGGGGTGCCGAGCACCCACATTTGGAGCCAAAGGGATCTGGGCGCACACAGCCCTCTGGGGATCAGTCTTGGCTGGCTCAGTTTGGCCACTCAACATCAGGCCCCGATCCTGCCCTGAGGCTGTTTGTAGACAGCCCCCTGCACTCGTGTGAAGCTCCGCTGATTTCACCAGGGCTCTGTACAGCGGCAGGGACCTGCCCACGGACACTCATTGCAAGATCGGGGCCCCAGGGGCCGCTTCTGAAAGCGTAAGGCCTGGAGAGGAAGGAAGGGAAGCCTCGCAAGGACTGTCGGGGAGGGCTGCACTCCACGGGATTGCCGTTCCCAGGACACCTTTTCACGTACATCAGAAGAGCAAGTGAAACTTGCCAGCCAGCCTGCTGCAAGAGCAGGGAAGCAGAACTGCTGAGGCCCAAGAGAGCAGCTTGCTCGGAATAAATCACTGCTACCTCCGTGGAATAGAGAGCTGGAAAAGAGACCCGCGGATTAAGTTCATTGAGCCAGGGTAGAACGTGCTCCAGGGTTTTATCCATCCCAGTTGAAAAGGAGGTCTCCGGGGCAGCGTAAGCAGGGCCGGAATGAGTTCTCCCTTAATAGCTAGCTGGGAGGGGAGAAAGACTTCAGGAGCAAACTGTATCTACATGAACACATCTCCTCTGCCTGGATATCCAGCAGACAGAGCAGTGTTGCTCAAAGTGATCAACTTTGGCTGGTGATGGGTTACAAATCACACTGACGAAGCTCTGGGGTGGCGGCAGGCCCAGTGGAGCTGCTCCTTGACGAACCATGAGCTACTGGTTGCCACCTTCGAACATCCCGTTTACGTGGTTCTCCTTACCGCCTGTCCCACACTGCAGCTTCCCAGCTCTGCACAGCTGCCACACCTAACCTCTTAGAGTGTCATAGAGCCTAAGGCCAGAGGGGATCCATGGGCTCTGGCCTCCTCCTGCACATCACAGGCCATCACCTTCCCTGCAAACACCCTACACCAAGCCCAACAGCTTCAGTCAAACCAAAGGATTTCCATCCTTTGGACACTACACAGTTGTACGCCCCAGGCCGAGAACAATGCCCTGAGCATGTGAACAAGACACAGTCAAGCATGTGACAGGATTTTCTATACCAGTTGAGAGCACTGGTCCAGCCAGATGGTGTCCTTCTGTCTCTAGCCGTGGCAGAACTTTGAGGCTTCAAGGCAAACCCAGATTACAACAGGCATGGGAGGGAAATGTCCTTCCTGACCCTGTAGGTGACTAACTGAAGCCCTGAAGCATGAGAGTAGATTATAATCACTATCAGATACAGACTTCCAGCTATTATGCATGTGTTGGGCTACCTGGAACTCCCCAAGGCCCATAAAGGAAGATGAACAGGGGAGTCTAAGAGTCCAAGGATCACCAAGACCATCTAGCCTAATCCCTGGACACACCGATGCAGAGCTTCTCCACAAACTGGATTAAAGCTTGAAAATGCCCAGAATGCCTCGCACACCCTCTGTGAGGACTTAGGGCAATTAGAGACACTAGGTATCTAATCCGCTCCTTAAATGCAGTCTCCTCTCCCTTAAATGCTGCTGGGCTTCCCTAAGCGTTTCTGCACTCTGTGCATTAAAATAACTCCTCCGGTCTTTCCACAGCCCCCATCAAGCCAACTGGTTAGCAATTTCCTCCCACATCCCCAAACATCGTTTTGCACAGTAACGGAGTTGAGTTCACTACTCCTCCATCCTCAGGGACCGCTCCGTAATGAAGCCAGGCCTTGGCCAACATCTCCAGTTTCCACCCTATTCTTCTTGCGTGCAATCAAATATCTGTTCCTGGCCCAGGTGCCACATCAGTTTTAAAAGCCTCTGACCTTTTTGCGTCGCTGTTTCCTGCGCTATCTGCACGTTTCCTAATTCCTCCAGAAACCTGGTGCGTGATTTGGACAAACGGCTGCCGGAAAGGCACATGCAAAAGTCATTCTCTGCGCTCATCTGCAAGCAAACGCTCCCTCTAGGAGCATTGTCCTCAGCCCACTTGCTGGCTGCACAGCTCCCATTCAGAGGTGACCTGCCAAGGAAAAATAAAGAGGGTGGTTCCTCACTCCCACCCCCCGCCCCGCCTCTATCTGACAGAGAAAGAAGACCGGAAAAGACTGTTTATTTCAGCTTTTTTCCCTGAGGAATTCGGCTTTCACTTCCCTTCTTTTTCCTGGGAGAGTTGGGGCAACCAGAGACCGAATGGGGCTAAAACATCTCCAGAGGGAAGGAAAGGCCCCAAGCTTTTGGTCACTGGTTCAGACTCTCTAGCCCAGAGGCTTGGGCGTGGCAAGGCCATTCCATGCTGTCAAATGGCTGCTCAGTCAGCGCCGGGCTCCCGTTGGCTAGGGCTGGGTTTGCTTCTCATTCCTGCTCTCGTTTCAGCCGCAAATGGCCGTCGCGAGCCGAACACCCTCAGCTCCCTCAGACCGAGGCTTCACCGGCCAACACGCATTAGTCTTGACCTGGAGGGCCCCACCTCTGGACTCCGCTCTCACTCACACCTCAGCCAGGTCTTTGACTGTAAAGTTTCTGGGGGGCGGTATTGGGGTGGATGGAGGGGTCCACTGAAAACTGTTTTTTAAGTTGTAGGCTGCCGCTTAAAATTTGGGGGGTGGGGAGGAGGGTTCCTAGCCCTGCTTGCTGGTTAGGGGGCTCTGTAACGGAGCATGCAGGAGTCTACAGCCAGCTGGCCTAGAGTAAGACGGGATGACTCGTTCCTCTCTGCTTTAGGGAGCAGCCTGCTTTGTCTCTCTCTGCTTTTGGGTTCTCGGGTGTGATCATTCCGATTCTGACAAATAAAGCAGTGTGATGCTGCAACCTTCCAGCAAGAGTATTTATGTCCTGATCTAACTTCTCCGGGTGAATGCTGAGAATGTAACATTGGACCTACGGTTTTTACTTTCTGTAACTGTTCCTGCCCCTCAGCCTGCTCCTTGTGGACTGTGTAATCCTCCCGCTACATTTCTGCCCTCTAAATCAGCTGCTTTGTCCATTGTTTCAGTCCCTTACTTCTGAGTCATTCCCTTTGACTAGCCTCTCTGGGGCACTTAAGAGCAGGGAGATTATGTTGATCAGCTCCAAGATGTTTGCCTCTTCTAAGACACCTTCTTAAAATTGCAGCATGTCCAATAAGGGCTTTGCTCTTGCTGATTGCTTAGAAACCAGTGCAAGGGGCCCTGTCCTGTTCCCATGATGCCCTGTCCCTGTGGCTAGTGATTCAGCCCTTATCAGCAGAGCAAATTCGAAGGTAACATGAGACATGACAGAGAGAAACAATCACCCAGCCTGTGCATATTCAGACTGACGGTGAGGGCATTTGAGATAAACCCTGCAACCGATCTCGCAAAATTGTACGTCGCCGGCATGGAGTCATATTGCAGGGCCAGCCCATCGGGTCAGGATGGTGTTTGCTGTGCTTTGAAGTGTTGTTTTTATAACAAAGGAGCCCCAAATCTTGACCTACTCCCTCACCCGCCCCAGCAGAACAATTTGGAAAGACCAGGTAACGCTTAGGTGTGTGATTTCCTCCCCGCCCCCCTTCACTTCAATAGATGAAGTGAATCAGTGGCTGATGGCAGATGCCAGATGGAAACGCTCTTGACTTATCCCAGACCAGGCAGCACCACTGTGGGCGTGGGGGGCTGGCACTGTGCCTAACAGCTTGGGCTTGGGTTCCCACCCGCCTAGCGTGAGGCTGCTGGCGGGTCTCTCTGGGAAGCCTGCGCGTTCTGGAGGTGCTGAAGGAACTGGCTTTGTGTGAGCTGAAGGTGAGACTAAGGGACTAGTTACTACCCTCTGCTAGTGGAGGGCTCCTTTAGCTCCAGGCCTTGTGGTTTTGGTGCTGACCGTCCAGGGTCCCCAAGACAACATGCTTTTGCAGCCCCTGGATCTGCAGGGGCCTGCTTTCCTCCTGCATCCTGGGGTCACTCATGGATGCCAAGAGCCATCTTCCTGGCCCTCACGAAGCCCTGATGCGGAGCAGTCCTGCTGGTAAATTACCACCCATTGCACCCGTGTACTATGGGGCAGGAGAGTGCCCGGGAAATGGTGGCCCAGCCCTCCCAGGCATTTGGGGCAGCCATGCCAAGCAAGAGACGCTGAGTGCCAGAAGCCGAGCCAGCCCCGACACGGAGCAGGCAGGGAAATTCTCAGCTCCAGCCACTGCTCGTTGTTCACCCTGTTTATTTTGTCTGAGCCAGGCCCCGCACCCCACCCCGCCTCGAACTCTGTGCCCGTCCCCCCACGTGTCAAAGATACATGGCAATACAGAAGCTCAGCTGGCCCCTCTAACTTTACAGCCCCCACCCCCGCTCCTTCACAATGGCACTGCGGTTACGTTACACACACCCATGGATATTTAATGGCCCTGGGCTAAATGGAGACTGAGGGATGAAATATCAAACCCAGCAGTGCACAAAGCCCTCCTTGAATGCAAACCCGCAACCAGCAAGGTGGAGAATGAGAAAGCTGCACCTTTCCCTACCCAGAGCTGCTGTGTGATTCCCCCCTGGCTGGCTGATGCTTTCAGCTGGGGGTTGTAAAGGAGCCCAAGAGATTTGGGCGCCTGCATCCCACTGAAATCCCTCTCCGGGCCCAGACTTTGCCACTCACAAACTGATCAGTGTCGTGTATTTTCCACGGTGCTTCTAATCCGTTCTCAGCTTGGCTGTGTGGCTGCCAACCCCCCAAAGGCCTCTGGGGACTCAGCCGCGGGAGAGCAGCTCTTGGGCACTGCTTGCTGGGCGATAGCGCTTCAACGGCCACCAATGCTCATGCTTCAGGACGTAAGGGGACAGGAAGGAACTACAGCTCTAATCCCACCCGCCAAATACACTGTCGCTCAGTGAGCGGCGTTGGGCATTGCAGGGAGCACTTCCCCGCAGAGGGATTTACAAGCATTTGGGATTTTCTGCTTGTTTCTTAACATTGCCGAGTGAGTTGTGTCTGACCAGCAGGGGTACGAATCTGGACGGCAACACAGAGAGCTCAGGCCAGTGGGATGTATGAAAAATCAAACCGGCTCCTCTTTTACAGATTGTTTTTTTTAATGTAGAATCATAGACTATCAGGGTTGGAAGGGACCTCAGGAGGTCATCTAGTCCAACCCCCTGCTCAAAGCAGGACCAATCCCCAATTGGCTTTGTTGAGCCGGGCCTTAAAAACCTCTAAGAATGGAGATTCCACCACCTTCCTAGGTCACCCATTCCAGTGCTTCACCGCCCTCCTAGTGAAAAAGCTTTTCCTACTATGTGAAAAATTCAGCCAAAGCCGGCAACATTTCAATGTCACCAAATCTGCATTTTCTGCTGAAACAATTTTAGTTGAAAAATTTCATCCGGCTCCACTGGCAAGAACTGTCCAGCCCTCCCAGCCCCGAGAAGATGGAGTCCTTACACAGACCCTTTGGATTGGGTTGAATTCCAGTGACCTTTTCCCTGCCTCAGATTTTTATCCTTGGGCCGGTCAGGTGAGGCTAGGTTTTGGCCCTAGGGAAGGGGCTCTTGGGAAGGAGGGGGAGGCCGCTTGCTGATTCGGCGTCCAGGAGGCAGATTAGTTACAGTTCCGGAAGCCCCAAGCTAGAGAGAACCAACCACATTGCTAGTGCCTAGAGTTTTACTACACGTGGAATTCCCATTGTGCCTCTTTGACCTCTCTAAACGCCGCGGCTTGTTAATCCGGTAAGCATGAAGCACAAAGGCAGAGAATGCTGCTCGCGTCTCTGCGGATGAGCTGTAAAACCAAGGCCTTAATATTAATTATCCCACAGCAATTTTCATCAGAGGAGCACTCACCACAACATCCTGACTGGGAATTATATTTTGCTCTTAAATCCCTCTGCTGTTTCAATTGGCCGTAACATAACTCTTCCCCTCTTAACCGGCGGCGTAGGGTTGCGGTGAGCCGTCGAAGAGCTGCTGTGCTCCACCCTAGAAGTGGCCGCATGTCAGCGGGGAGATATGATCCCTGCGTACTGCTTGTCAGCTCGAAGCACTGCTGTATTTGGATGCCTGAATCTACTATGATACTTACAAGCCTTTTATGGATGAGGGAGAGGTCATTTCCCAGAGCAGGAGACACACCGTGGATTTTTCTATCTGGAAAAGCAAGGTGTCTTCTTCGGGTCAGCGGTACCATTCTCATCGGACAGGTACCCCGGGGAAGAGAACAGACGTCACCGTCACTGCTCTAGTTAATACAGCCTCGGCCCGCCTCTAACAGCTGGGGAAGCCATTGATGCAGCGTGGGTTCATTCGTTAGGTTCCCAGTTTCCATCCCTCCTGACTGCACTTTGCGCTCCCTCGGCTCCCAGCAGGCTGCAAAGAGAGTGTTAATCTCCCAGATCCTGCTGATCAAAGGAAGGATCTTCCAGTTGGAATTAAATATCTTTCCTTATTAGCTGCTAACCCATCCAGAGCCGGCCCAGCTCTGCTTGGCCTTGATCTCTTTTTGCAGCTAGCCATGGGGTGACAGAGCATCTCCAAGTATGAAGCAAACCCAAGAGGCCCCACTATATATCATTAGAGCCATGTCAGAGCTAGACAGGGCCGGTATTCCCATTACACACAGGGTGTTAAAGGCTCAGCTACAGCCACGTGTTATTTTTACAAGCCAGCGGGTAGGTTGGGCTTCACACTTTCCCTCAGCTGTCCAAGGAGCCCCATCAAAGTGAGGATGGGGCGGACACATCGAGGGGCGCCGGCTCTAGCCCCACTCCATCCCTGTCACTTTCAGGAGAGACGTCAGAGGCGCTGGATGTCGGGTCTCGAATGCAACCAGGCTGCTGGGATTAGAGGGAGCAGGAATAACAGGCAGACCACATGGGCTGCACCTGACCAAACCTCCCCAGGACACCGGGATCTGAGGTAGGAAGGGCTTTGGTAGGAATCTGGGATTATACGTCCCCATCTCCAGAGCCCAAGTGTTTTCCCCAAGGCAGAAAACAAGCCCCTTGCTTTTCCAAAGAGTTTGAAACCAAAATGTCACCTCCCACCGGCGAGAAACCATTTTCTCATGGGCTGCCGATGCTTCAAACTGAATCTAGGCTCACGTCGTTCAGGTGAATTTCATGGGAATAATCTGGATGTTTACGGGAGTCGGACTCTGTGCCTCGAGAGAGAATATCCCGGTAACTGGGTTTGGTGGCAGAGCAGAGTTATTCTGCTGACTCACTCGGACAAACAGAGTAGGTGAGTCTCATTAGCCCCAGCTCAGGAGCATGAAAGACTAAGGGCCAGGTATTCAGAAGGGCTCGGCTGTGCTGAGCGGTTCTGAATATCTGGCCACGCAAGTCCCTAGGGCACGACAGGGAAGGACAAAAGGTCTTGCAAGGAGAAACCTCAGGAACAACCACCACAGGCCAAAGTGGGAGGGATAGCTCAGTGGTTTGAGCATTGGCCTGCTAACTTCAGGGTTGTGAGCTCAATCCTTGAGGGGGCCATTTAGGCATCTGGGACAAAAATCTGTTGGATGATTTAATTGGGGATTGGTCCTGCTTTGAGAAGGTGGTTGGACTAGATGATCTCTTAAGGACCCTTCTAACTCTGATAGCCTATGATTACATCAGTAAGGCAAGGGGGAGAGCTTTGACTCTAACCCGTTGTGTGTCCTGCATCCAGCGTGAATCATGCCAATTTGTACTGAGGTATGAATGCATCAGTTCTCACTTGTGTTCGATTGCTAGTTAAACAGCAAGCTGCTGTCTGTACTAACATTTGTCTTAACATTTCCTACTGGAGCAGCCCCACAGAGGGTAGTGCTCACAAAGAGCAGTCTTTGAACCTGGGAGCTGCAAGTGCACCTCCAGGGAACAGTCTACGCTGGCATGACCGCCTGTCAGTGGTAGGACATGCAAAGAAACATGCGAGTGTAGACAAGGTTAAGGACAGGATGTAGCAGCGCCAGAAGCATACACTGATGCTGGAGGGTTTGGAGAATTAACAGGTTCTCTGATAAAAGGCAGGGATGTTTAAAGTATTGTTAGCCCTAAACTGAAGAACTGATTGGAGGGATACCGACGCTTACCCCTGGCTAACGCACTACGTGTCTGCTGCAGTTACTCCTTCGCAAACAAAACCCGTTGATAAATCAGGATGACAAATGTAAAAAGCAGCCAGTGTGAGTCATGTTAAAATAATCCAGCTCCTCCGAAGAGGTTTGGTCCGTGAGTGGGAGAGGGGGTGAAAAGGGGCTGGGCCAACATGGTAGCAGAAAGCCATGCTCTAAGCACAGCTTGGTTGCTAAACCAGCCTCCAGAATGGCTCCAGTCTTGGGGCTTGTCTTCATGTCCAACGCTTCACCTGTAGTGAAGATGCTACGACACTGAGGGAAGAGTGTCTCCTATTGGACCCCCACTAGAAACGTCCTCCCTCCACTGGATCATAGCAGGTGAGCTGTGGCTAAGGTTATGTAGCTCTGTCTCAGCATTGAGGGATCAGCTACCCTACATCTCTGACTGGCTAGGGAGCGATGGCCCAGCTGGCAAGGAGTCATGGGGGTCCTGCCAAAGCGGTGAGAGCTCAGCTGGGAGTGGGAGCTGCAGTGGAGTGGCTGGCTTGTCTGGTAGGCACTGGAGAAGGGTAACTCCCAGTGAGGAGGGTTACAGGCGGCAGGGTGGTTCCTGGGACTGGCCCTAGAAGAAGTGAGTCTGAGGGGAGAAAAACCTTCAGAGCCAGTGCTCTATAGGAGACCAGGGAAGAACCAAGAGCTGAGCCCAGGAGGGGTGGACGATCCATTTTTTAATGTTGCACATGGGACTTTTGTCTAAGTTTGGGTGGCTCTGATGGATACTTGCTTGGGAGAGCACCCAACAGGATGGATAGTGCCACGGCAGGCCGCACTGGGGCTCTATGAAGCTCTCCTTGCCACAATGTGGTGGAGAAGGCAGCGCACTGGAGCTCTATGAAGCCCATCTTGCTACAATGTGGTGGAGAAGGCAGCGCACTGGGACGCTACGAAGCCCACCTTGCCACAATGTGGTGGAGAAGGCGGGCGCATTGGCACTCTATGGAGCTTATCTTGCCACAACATGGTGGAGAAGGCAGGCGCTCTGTCCCGGACGGATGTAGGGATTTATTTCCTGCTGCGTGCTGGAGTCCTGTCAATGAGCAAAGTCTCAAAGACCAATGATTCTGCTCCCCGCCGGCATTGCAGCCAGATGGCTTTCTCAGAAGAGCGTGGCCTTAAACTGCGCCTCGTTCGGCCCCACTGAGGGAGCCGATCCTTGAGCTGAACCATGGCGCCGTGTGGGCCCCAGTTCTCGGAGACGGAAAGGGTGGGCATCCGATTGCCAAGTGTGTGGGGAGCACACAGGAAACGCTCGGAGTCTCTCCAAACCCACAGGCCTGGGCTGTTGATGAGCCGTCTCACACATGCAGAGCCTCTGTCGTCCAGCTAGGAGCCCTCACGGCTCGTTGCTCCTGTGGAACAAGATGTTCCTTCCAGAAAGGACAAAACTGTGAAACATTTCCCCAGGTTGACATTTCCATAATTACAGAGGGATTTTATTCCCACTAAAAATAGCTTATTTTAAACAAGGAAAAGGCCGCAGTGCTCTTCCTCCAACCAATGAATGGGAGCGTGAAATGAAAGCGCGGGAGGACACCGTCCAGACACTGCTGCCTCCGAATGGAGGCAGGACAGCGGATTCTCTGGCAACGCTTCCTGTCAGCTTCAGCAGCCAGTTCATGTCCTGGGGTGGGGGTTTAAAGCACTGGACTGCTTTGCTCTGACCTGAGTAGCAGCCAACAGGCCAAACTCAGTGGGCAGGCGTCTAAGGGCTGGTCTGCCCTCCGCAAGGCACCCAGGGTCGTGGGGAGTCGGAGGTTGGGGGATCTTTGTGCTAGGCAGCCACACAGCAGGTCTCCGGCACCAGGCCTCCC
>ML677397.1:8660370-8682955 GCA_007922305.1 Dermatemys mawii | reverse complement strand
GCACCCCACTGCGCATGGTCAACACACAACCCCCCCCAGCCAGCACACAACTCTCCCCTGCACAGCCAGCCACGCACCCCGCTGCACACAGTCACTGGAGGTCTTTGCCCCCCAGTTTCTAACTGGGCACAGGAGGGGATCTGCAGGCTCCATTCTCAGCATAGCAGCTCCTCTGCTTGGCTGTGACCCTGGCTGCTTTGAAAGCCCGACACTCCCCCACTTCCCTCCCCCGCCAGGCTGGCGACAGCACTACAGTGAAGTCAGATGGAAATAAAATCAGTCCACGGAGCCAGATTGATTGGGGGTCTCTGCTTTCGCCTGCCTCTGCTGCAAAGCTGGCCCTCAGTGACCCCCTCCCCCTCCCAGTGCGAACGGTCCTGTCTGCTGCTCTGAACCAGTGGCAGGTAGTTCCACAGGCCAGGGAAATCCCCGGTGAACATTTGAATGACCCACAGCCAGAGGGACACACTGATGAGATTTCCGGTCGGGGAGGTTCGTCAGCAGCGCCGATGCTGGGGACGCAGGCAGCGTTAGCACGGCCCCCCAGTCGCTTTCATTTCGCTAAAGCAAACAGAGCCGTGTCAAATAATCCTGCACAGCCCTCCTCCCCCCCCACGCCCCATCGTGCACCCCGATCTGGGGATCCCGGGGGGCGGAGGGAGGATCCTCAGCAAGCTGCGTGCGTAACCGGAGAAAGCCTGATCGTTCCGCATGTGTTATGCCGAAGGCGCTGTGTGTGGTCCGGACCCTGCGTGGTAACAGTATCAGTCCCTCGGGGACTGACGCGCAGCCTGGATGAAACGAAGGCCTGGCCGAGTGGCTGGGATCTGGTTGCTGCTGCCGGTACACAGAAATATGCATGTTGCCTGGAGGGGCGTTTTTTTTCCTTCATTTTTTATACGTTGCCTTTTCTTGCCCTCATTTGAGATGCAGAGGTGGTTTGGGGGGGTTTCTATTTTTTGCTAAGTTCCACCCCGCTAAGACAACCCGCACTTTGCAAACACGTCTATTTTCTGCGTGAGGAGGCCGGCTGGGAGGAAGCAAACCTGAGAGTAAATTGAGGTGTTTGCCAGGCTGCAAACCGCGGGGCAAAAATAGCCTGGGACACAGTGAGCTCTTCAGTGCCGGAGGCTGAGGAACCTGTACAGAGCGGTTACCTCGCTGGAGGAAACATGGTTGGCTGCAAAGTTCTGACCTGGGTCCAAACTTTCCCCGAGTCCAGAGGGTGCCAGATTCTGGGGCTTTGTTCCAGGCCAATAGCAAATCCTGGGCCTTCCCATGTGCATCAGTGAGTCCGACAGCACCAGGTGGAACTTCTCAGTCAGCAATGGCTAGATTTTCAGAGCATGGCTAGGGTGATCACCTGTCCTGATTTTATAGGGACAGTCCCGATTTTGGGGTCTTTTTTTATATAGGCTCCTATTATCCCCCACCCCCCTCCTGGTTTTTCACATTTGCTGTCTGGTCACCCTAAGCACAGCGCTGGAACGCAGCAGAAATACTGCAGGGCTTTTCCTCCGGGAATGGGACCCTGCTCCTCACAAGGAAGCAACTGAAAGCCATGAGCAGTCCATAAAGAGGCAGGCCCCATTGCTTGGGGTTTAGCTACACTGTCAGGCCCACTTTCCCGAGGCCTTTCTCTGCACTGGGCTACATTCACCCTTGCCCTGCGGCCCCTTTATGCCAGCGAGGCTGGTGCAAAGGGACTGCTGAGCAGGCATAAGAGCCCTTGGACGCAGGCAACTGTAGTCGTGCATTATTTGCACAAGATCCCAGGAGTCGGAAATGGTTTTGGACAGGCATGGGGCAGAGAGGGGGCATGGCCGGGGCAGAGAGCGGGTATGGCCAGGCCAGTGGAGACAGGACATAGCTGGGTGGACCTTCACCCTCTCTGTCCATGCAAAGCCCCCAGGGGCTATTTAAACTGGGGCACAGCTGGTATGTGCCAGGGTCTGAATTGGTGCCAACAGCCACTTAATAGGGGAAGTGCAAATTGTCTCTCCTCCATCCCTGGATCAACCTGGCGTTTTGTCTCCCATCCAGGCACTCCTCTGTCCTCTGTGCCAGGGGCGGGGACTTAAGTCTTGTTCAACGGGAGCAGAGAGTGCCCCCTTCCTCAGCGGGCAGCTGACACTCCAAATTTGCAGCCAAACCCCGAGCCGTGCCTGTGTGCGCCAGAGCGCCCTGGTAGTTTAGAGCCCAGGCCAGCCTGGCCGTGGCATTGAGAACCAATATTTGTGCCCTCTCAAACAGCTTCTGTCTCCAGCTCCCTGCACTCACCTTTCTCGTCTCCTCAGGCTCGTGCTCAAGGGCTAGTGACTGAAAAATGCCGTGTTGTTGCGGGCATGGCAGTCCCAGGATGTTAGAGAGACAAGGGGTGTGTGTGGGGTGGGGGGGGTAGGGGTAACATCTCTTATGGGACCTGCTTCTGCTGGGTTCAATGGCTCTCTGCACCCCTCATTGTACAAATTGTTCCAGCCCCCCTTGCCCGACAGAGAGACGACGCACAGGGCATTCCAGCGGCCGTGGGCACTAACGGAGCCAGGTGCCAGCTGCCTCTGCCCCCCTACCCCCAGTGACCGACCTTCCCCATGTGCTGGCTACAGGCGGTAGGTGGGTCCCGGAGGAAGCCTGTGGGCTGGGATGACTCGCACCGCCTCTGTCATCTATTCAGAGTCGGACTGTGCCAGCAGGCCCAGGCCGGAGCCTGGACACCTCCGCGAACTGCAGTTCCTCTGCTTCCGCTCAGCTGCTGCGTCCAGCACGTTGGGACTGTCCATCCCCACCCCAGTTGGTGAAGGCTGTGAGGTGCGCAGACACTAGGGTTGCAGGGGCCGTGTGAGCACCTAAGATTGCTAGACACCCACCTGAAGCACCCTGAGGTGGCGTCGCCCAGGAGAAGCTGCCCAGCCTAGGTCAGCACGGGCCCGAACACAAGGCTGTGGAACAGACCCAGCGGCGCCCGGGAGCTGCCTCTCGCCGGCCTTTTCTAGCCCCGCGCGTGTGATGTGAGTAAACGGCCATAATGAAAAGCAGCTCAGCATGGGGAGTGTGTGGGCTGGAGGGAAAACTGGCTCGTGTGTGTGAGTGTGTGTGTCCGGGGCCCCTTAAGGAGGCCCCGGCAGGGTGTGAGCTCCAGGAGCACGCTGCATCATCCCTAGCTGAGTGTTAGCCAGCGGAAAGGCCTCCCCAGGGGAACAGCTCCCTCCCCTGATGCAGGACAGAGAATTGAAGGAAAGCAGGGTAGGGGAGAGGGCGTTTGACTCTCTCTGGCTGCAGAATAACGGCTGGAGTTGGCTGGAGCGTTCAGCCCTGCGCCCCAGCTTTGCTAAGAGCTAGGCTGACCAGACAGCAAGTGTGAAAAATCGGGACGGGAATTGGGGGTAATAGGAGCCTATACAAGAAAAAGACCCCAAAATCGGGGCTGTCCCTATAAAATCGGGACATCTGGTCACCCTACTAAGAGCCCAGGCACCAGGAGGTACACACACCACGTCCAGCTTGGTGACTTGCCTGGAGTGTGTCCCCCCAGCCGCACGGGGCCTTTGTTACCAGGCTAGGGACACTGATGCAGAGGGGGCGCCCAGCTCTCTGGGAGTGTCCCACCCAAGCACAGGCCTTCCCCAACGTGCCTTTACCGGAAGAGCTGTCAGAAGTTGGGTGTAAGGCGATAGGCCTGCTGGCGCTTTATCGAAACGTGGCTTCTCCCTGGGCCTGGCTTCACACTCCACTGATGACCAGGTGGGGGTGAAAAAACATGCCTAGAAAAGTTGATATAAAGAGCCTGGAGAAATTTTACCAAGGACTTTTACCAAGGGCCATGGCAGATTCTCCAACACTGCAGCCTTTACATCGAGACTGGATGTTTTCCTGTCAGTATTGCCAATCTCACTCATGGGATATTGGCAAGGAGGTTGGACTAGATGATCATAACGGTCCCTTCTGGCTTTACAATTTATGAAGCTATGAGGGGGTGAGAGATCTGTCCTGCCATGGACCTCACATGAAATGGGTTACATGCAGAGCTGGGTCTGAGCTCTACATCTGGGTCCAATTCTGGAGACTGGCCCATTCTAGAGCGAGGAGCCAGGCATACATTTCAGATTCAGATCTAAGCTGGGCTGTCTGCTCAGCAGTGAGAGTTTGATTCGATCTCTTCATTTATTTGTATTGTCTTTGTACCTCTGAACCCTCGTCGTGGACCGGGACCCCACTGCTCTAGGGGCTGTCCAAAGATAGAACAAAAAGACGGTACCTGCCCCCAAGGGAATGGATTTCTGTTGCTAGGATCTCTTCGGGTTGACTGTCTGCTATTTGGCGGCTGCTGTGTAGGAAACTATTTTCATAACTGTGGGAATTGTAAGTGCATTGTTAGCTAAGGACGGAGAGTTCCTTTAAGGCCTGGAATTCTGCGTCAGCCCCTGGAGCTCATTGCCCTGGGATTTTGTGAAGGCCAAAAGTGTAACTGGGTTCAAGTAAGATGAGGAAGATTTGTGGCACCTTAGAGACTAACCAGTTTATTTCAGCATAAGCTTTCGTGGGCTGTAGCCCACTTCATCGGATGCATAGAATGGAATAGAAATAAGATGTATTTATATACAGAGAAAGCAAAAAAAGTTATACATTAGCATACCAATTCTAAGAGGCTGTTTAATTTGGATGGGCCATTATTAGCAGGAGAAAAAAACCTTTTGTTGTGGATCTCTGTCCGACAGGTGATAAGAAATTTTGAAGGGAAATTGACTAGGGAACTGCAATCAATTAGTGTAATGACAAAGCCATTCACAATCCCTGTTTAGCCCTTGGTTGATAGTGTCCAATTTGAAAATTAATTCCAGTTCCTCAGCTTCTCATTGGAGTCTGTTTTGGAAGTGTTTCTGTTTTAAAATTGACACCTTCAAGTCTTTAATGGAATGGCCGGGGAGGTTGGAATTTTCTCCTACTGGTTTTTGAAGGATAGCTCCATCAATGGCTCTTAGCTAAGATGGTCGGGGACACAAACTCATACTCCGTGGGTCCCTAAACCTCCAACTGCTAGGAGCTGGGTGTGATGGTGCCACTCCATAAGGCTTTATGGGGAGATGCTTATAAATGTATATATAACTGGAATATGGTTTATGCTACATGTGCCGTGTAACATATCTCTGTAAAAGTTGTGATCTACTGAATCTATTCCTCCTATTTGTATGCATGTCTCATTTTTGTGTTCAAAGTTATGAATATTGGCTGTATATTTGCTTGATTTATGGGTAGCCTTAGTAAGGCCATTTGATCAGCTTCTTAGGAAAGGAATTGGCAAGTTAAGTGCTCAGTCAGGAAGCACTTAACAGACAAAAGACCTTGGGAGGCTCCAGTCCACATAAGAAGTCTACATGAGGACATTCAAGGTAGCATGTGAGCAATGGCTGCTACCTGCAAGTCCTGAGTCATGCATGGTCATGTGACTTGCCCATGTGACTCCAAAACTCCATTTTGTGACTGGATTCTACACAAAGAGAGAGGAGGGGGTTTCCACCTACAAGGGAAAGTCTATTTAAACCCCTGGGAGATCCCTCCATTTTGTCTTCAGCTGGCTTAAGTTAGAGTCTTTCCACCTTTGAGGATACCTGAAAGAAATTGGAACAGAGGACAGTGACTACAGAGGGATAGCTGGACCCAGACTAGAAAGAAGACTAGTCTGTAAAAGGAAACTTACTGGAACTGGTGAGATTTTATTTGTATTCAGTGTCTTAGCCATAGACTTGTGTGTTTGATTTGATTTGATTTGATTTGGTAATTCACTTTGTTCTGTCTGTTACCATTTAGAGCCACTTAAATCCTACTTTCTGCCTTTATTAAAGTCACTTTTTACTTATTAATTAACCTGGAGTATGAATTAGTACCGGGAGGTGGGAGAGAAGAGCTGGGCGAATAATCTATGAGTTTGCCCTGTATAAGCTTTATACAGGGTAAAACGGATTTATTTAGGGTTTGGACCCCACTGGGAGTTGAGCATCTGAGTGCTAAAAGCAGGAACATTTCTTAACCTGTTTCCAGGCAAACCTACAGCTGTTAGGGGACGTGGCGTAGACCTGAGTCTGGGTTTGGAGCAAGCTCGTGGGTCTGGCTCAAACCAGGCAGGGTTCTGGTATCCTAAGCTGGAAAGGGCAGGAAAGCAGGGACGGGAATAGGCTTGGCACATCACTTGGCAGCTCTTAAGGGGGTTTCTGTGATCCCAATCCATCACACTGGGACTGTACAGCAGGGGATGGATCACTCAAAATTGCCTTGTTTTGTCCATTCCCTCTGGCTCTGGCCGCTGTCAGAGACAGCATTCTGGGGTAGATGGGCCATAGGCCGTTCTTACAAAAGACAAGAATCACACGTAGCCCCTGACTCTTGATTGGGAGATTCGGGGAGGAGAGATCTCTGGGGAGAGGATCTATGAGTCTCCCTGGCTGAAGCTAGAGCTCAGGTTGCTCTGAATAATGGTCTGGGAATGACACCCGGAGGCCTCTTGTCCTGCTATGGGCTTTAGTTTATTTCACTGTGATTGCAAGGGTGGGAACTTTTGAAACGTTTGGAGGACGTGTTCTCAGGACTTCCTCACCCCAGGAAAGAACAACTGGGTCTTTGCCACCCGGGATCTGGCCTGCCGCCCTGCAGCTAAGGGTCACACGTTCACAGCCTTGCAGAAAGCAAAGCAGACAGAACTGAAAAGCGAAAAACTGCCCCTCTGCGGTGCCATCAGTGCCCTGCCCTGGTGAAAATTAACACTTGCTCGCAGGCCGAGGGGGTTTTGCTCTTCTACGGATCAAAATGGGGCACCCTGCCCTGAATTCTCACGAGGGCACCTAGCTGAGAGCTATCGAAGCTGGCGCTGCTCGTCTGCGATCAAAGGAGAGAGCAAGAAGCCAGCGTCCCCTTTTGCAGGCGAGGAATGGAAAAAAACACATGAAGTGCAGAGGGAAAGCGGAGCGTAGGAGAAAAAGGGGCCAGTTTATTAAACACCCGGCGAATCCAAACAGGTGAAGTCACTCCAGGCTCAGGCCAGACGAGTGTAAATGAGCTCGGCGTGGCTGTGATTCCCAGGACGTCTCCAAGATAAACAGCCCTCACCCCCGCCCAGAAAAGCGCTTATGGAAAACTTTGCGTCCGACACTCCGGCCTCTGTCTGCAACAGCGAGTGGGCTGTTGGCCTCTCCTGGGCGCTACAGCCCAAGTCGTTGGTGACGATGAGTTTTTCTCCCAAACGTTGCTGCGGGCAATTGGGCAGCTCAAATGCTGGGGACGCTGGTGAGCTGTTCTCTGGGGCAAGGCGGTGCCGGCTGCTTGCCACGCAAAGGACTATGGGGAGGTACTGTCTGCCCCTGTTGCACTGTTCAGCCATCACACAGCAGTGGGTAGCTCAGATGAATGGGAGATGGGATCCAGGGGCTGGAACTGGGGGGGAAGGGGTAGCTCAGTGGTTTGAGCATTGGCCTGCTAAACCCAGGCTGTCATCTGGGGGTGCTGGGAGGAGAGAGAGGCTGTCCCCCCTCCAAGCTACACCCAATAATGGGGCCCTGGGTCTATTGGTGAGGCAGTTTGCTCTGAAGTCTGTGAGAACCTGAAGTTCCAAGCACAGCTAAGGCCCTGACCCGCACAGCTCTGAGCGGCACCCTCAGGCCATGACCATCGGATCCCAGATCCATCCATGGGGACTCTGCAGTAGTTCAAGTCAGATTTCCATGGACGTGAGACACCAGGCCAAGGGAATGCGACAGGTGACTCCGGAAAGAGGCGCCTGCATAATAGATCAAGGAAAAGTGATTAAGGAAGAGAAGGGGTATGAATAATTGAGGACTAATCAGGGACTATCCAGAGTAACTTGAGACCGAACTGGGCTCCATTTAGACGTCTGGGAGATTGAAAGAGGAGACAGACAGGTCCTGTTGCCGCACCACGGAGATTATACCGAGCTTCGGACACACCAGCAGGTGGAAAAAGTCACCACAGGGCCGGGTGCAGCGTGAGATGCTCCAGTGTGGAGGCAGCTAAGAGCGGATGGTCTCTCTCTCAGAGTGACATGGAGACATGGATTATGGAGCAGCAAGGAACTCACCATTTAGAAACCTGCTGAAAATATTTTGCCTTCTCCCAACCGTGGCTTACGGTGAGTAACGTGCTCTGGGTCAGCCAGATTCCTGGGCGATGTAGGATGACCAGATGTCCCGATTTTATAGAGACAGTCCCGATTTTGGGGTCTTTTTCTTATATAGGCTCCGATTACCCCCCAACCCTGTGTCCCGATTTTTCACACTTGCTGTCTGGTCACCCTAGGATGGCTCCCATGCTGAGAGAATGGACTAGGTACATTGCTAGGGGTCCAATTGCCCAGGGATAATTAGAGGTAAATTAGATTAGTAGTCAGAGGTTGGGGCTTATGTTTAGATTCAGGGGGGTTTATTACACTCCTAGAAGCTCTGGCTAGTTGATAGGGTTAATATGATTCACACCGATAACTCAGGGCCGTCCTGTGACCTGTAGGAATGTCTGGCCCTGGCTGGAACCCGATCCTCGCTTGTGACCCGAACCACGCGAATCTGGCCAGGGCCTTGAGTGGCTCCCGCTCGCGGCTCTCTCCACGGCTGTTCAGATTAGCCAGACCTGGGGCGGTGGGCTGGGAGACCCAGCGGTGCCTCCCCATGATCCGCTTCCCCGGCAGCAAAGGCGTACGCAGCCCGGATTTCAGCACGCTCCGTTTCTCTGCTGCCGCCCGGCTCTCCTCTGGGGGGACGTAGCGCTCTCAGTTAAATTGGTTCCTCTCTGGCTTTAGCCGGAGGGGCGGCCAACTCCCTGGAAGAGATTCCCTTTGAAAGGGGGAGCTCGGGGGAGTTCTTAGGGGACAGGGCCCCACATCACAGAACCACCGCCCACGCTTGGCCGGCTCACAAGCCGAACGGGCCGTGCGGCGTGAGCTCCCGTCTCACCCTGGCAGGAGGCCGTCTGTGAGTGGGGATGACACTGCTCCCAGGCTGTGCATCCACAGAGCACTTCAGACTACGGGGCCAGCCCCGAATGCCCCCCAACATGGAAGGGCTGGGCCTAGAGTACGGCTGGCCGCTCTGATTGCACCGTGTAAAACAGGCGATTTCTGGGACACCAGCGGCCCCAGCTCCCTTTGTGGAGCCACCTTGGTCCCTTCCTCTGCCCTAGCTGGGTGTTTGCAGGCACTCGCCTCCTAGGAGAACACAACACGAGTGTTAAGGGCAACGTTTCCAATTCTGCCCCTTGGGAAAACCTGCTGACACCAGGGGCGGCTCCCTAGAGCTCCGGGGGACACTGTTAGACTGACGCTGTTAGACTTAGACGCTGTTCTCTTCAGCGTCTATTACCAGCACTGTCCCTGTATCCATCCTCACAAACCCCCACGAGGCGGATAGTGCTGTATCCCCATTGGGCAGAGGGGAAGTGATGAGCCGAGAGGCTGAATGGACCGGCCCAAGAGAAAGGCTCACACAGGCCCATCCTTCCTCGGGCCCATCCTAATCACTGGCCCATTCTTCCTCTCTCATTCACCCCAGCTCAGCTCCTGCACCCGGGCGATGCGAAGTACGAGGAGCAGGCCATGCGGGGGGTGCGGCACCGCTCCGTGCAGCTGGCCTGCGGCGACGTGGCCTCGCCCCTGGTGGTTTTCTGGAGCTTCACCAAGCTGGGCTCGCTGGTGCCCCGGGCCGTGGCCATCAGCAACGGGGTAGAGTCCAAGGTGGAGAAGGCGTCCGCGGCCCTGGGGCAGGTGCGCCTGAGGAACGGCACCCTGGAGGTGAGCGACCTGCAGACGGCCGCCCAAGGGCGCTTCATGTGCCAGGCGATGTACGAGGAGGATGGCGAGATCAAAGTGGGCTACTTCTACATCGAGCTGGTCGTGCTGGGTAGGTAGCGGGGAGGCCGCGTCACCTCGGGGACTGTCTGAATGGAGGCACCAGTCAGGGTCCCCCAGCCCTACACAATCCTACTGTGCTGCCTTCTGGAGGGCCCTGTTACAACCCTCACAGACCCACCCCACTGAGGGGGATGGGCGCAACCGCAGCAGGTAAACTGAGGTGGGGGAAGGGAAGTGAGTCACACCCAGGGTTGCAGGGTGGGACTAGGATCCAGGGGGCCAACCATCTCCGAACAAACAGGCAGTCCTTGCCCCAAAGAGCTTAGTTCTCAAGGCCTCCAAAAATAGGACTTCCTCTGCTTCCTTCTGGAAGCTTCTCTCCCAGGGACCCTGTGCTCTAAGGCCTTGTATAGCACGGCCAACATTCCCCTCGGGCAGGAGCATCACAAGCTGGTGCAGAGCAAAGCAGATGTTCTGCTCAGCCATCTACGTAGCCCTCTTGAAATCCAGCTGGAGCTGTGGGTGGAGTTGCAGCCTTGTGGCCGAATCCCAGTCTTCCTGCCTGCAGGGATTTTCTGCTGGCCGCGCAAGGGGTGTCTAGTCCACATTTCCTGGGATGCCCAGTGGTTCTCCGCTCCTCCCCATGCCGTGTGTCTGCTCACACGGGCTCTGCTGGCTGGGGTTGGATTGACCCCCTCGGCAAATACTTCTTAGTTGCTGGGAGATGATCTCCCTGAAGAATGTCACTCGGTGCCGGGCAGCCACTTCCCGCCGGTAAGTCCACAAACCCCAGAGTGCTGGGGCTCGCTGCCGATGGAAGAGCTCAGTCATCTGCCCAGGGCTCAAAGCCCCTGGGCTTTCTCTTCGATATTAGCTGCAACTGTGACTCTCATAAAGGCAGAACATTTCATGGATTCATTCAGAGTCTGAGGCCTGAAGGGACTCATTGGATCCTCTAGTTGGACCTCCTGTATATCAATGGCCAAAGAATTTCAGTCCCATGAGGTATCTATTCCAGCTTGCATCAAACCCGTGTGAACCAGGTGCCGTTCGCATCCTTACCACGATCACTGGAGAGAGGAAAAGGGAGAGATTTGGGGCTTCTGAGTCTATAATTCCATAGAGAGAACAAATGGGGTGACAAGGCAGAGCTAGGAAAATGACTCGCCGATCATTTCATGGACGGATGGATGGGACACATGTGCGAACAATTCATTGCCTGCACCGTAGAGCCGGTCAGATAAAGCTGACAAGCTTTGGGGGATAATTTACTCATCCGTTGGTGGGGAAACGCTCTGAATCGACTTCCCGAGGATACCAACCTGCTCTAGGAATTCTAACCTGGTCCTTGCCTCTTATTTATTCCTGCCTCCGGATACTTCCACTGCATGCATCCGACAAAGTGGGTACTAGCCCACGAAAGCTTATGCTTCAATTTTTAGTTAGTCTTTAAGGTGCCACAGGACTCTTTGTCACTTCTAACCCCCGGCATTTGTCTGATGCCTGCCCTGGGAGTGCCCTAGAGAACTTTAGGTGTCAGTGAACTGAGCTTGCCCTGGTAAGGAGGGTGAGGATAAGTATTCTCATTGACAGATGGGGAAACTGAGGCAGGGGGGCGGTTAACGCCAACATTTTCAATAGGAGCCTCCGATTTGGGACGCTTCCATTATTTACTGAGGTGGTGGCACCACGGAGCTCCGCTTGTGACCCAGAGCCCCACAGTGCTAGGCGCTGTACAAACACAGAACAGAAAGACAGGCCTCGCCCCAAAGAGCTTACCATCTAAGTCTAAGACAAGAGCCAGGTGGCTACAGAGAGATGGATGGGGAGAAAAAGGAGGCAGTTATCGGCTAGCCCGGCCGGCCATGGTCTCAGCTGGTGGTCAAGTTTTTACAGGCGTAACAGCAGAGGAGAGCAGCTCCTATCCCTCTGTTTGGGATTGTGGGCGCTGAGCAGCTCTGAGCATGAGGCCACAGGCGTGTCGAGTCGGGCACCGAAACCCAGAGGCCACACACGGCTCCGTCGGCAGAGGCGGCACGTTTTAATGGTGGAGGCGGGGTGCTCCCTGCCCCCGGGGCTCCTCTGATCCTGAGCCGTACCGAGGTTTTCAGTCTGCCCTGGGCACCGAATCAATCAAGTGCCGCATCAAAGGGGGCCGCCGGCAGCCAAGAACAGAGGCACGTGTGCTGCTGCCGAGTGACAGAGCCCGGCTCCAACAAGACAGTCGCTCGCAGTGACACAGCAAATGCTCTCGCTCGAATGGATCCCAGCCCTGCGGTGCCGACGGCTCCGGTGTGGACACCGCTCCTCCCGGCGGCTCCGTAAAGCCAAAGGGCTGAGAGTCCACTTGCCAGGCACAAACCAGCCCTGGCATCGCCAATCCCAAGAGGTCAAAAAATCAGGAGTCAGGTGCCCCCCCAAATTCTTGAGTGGCTTTAAAATCATGGGCTTTATACAAAATATGAGGTTTTGGTGCTTTGGGGGGAACTTTTTGGCTGCCTTGGGTCACGTTTACGCACTTTTCTCCGTGGCCACTTACCTTTTCTCATGCTGGCTGAGAAGCTCGGGTCATCACCTGACTCCGGGAGCTGGGGCTTGAAGCAAAACACCAAATATTATTAGGCTTCTCATAAAACCATGAGAGAGAGCTTGGCCGGGCCCCGCACAGTTCTCCCCCTTGGGGCGAGAGGTCAGAGCGAGATCCCACGAGAGCCCCGGGGGTGGTACAGTGCTCTGGTGCCCAGCACTCATTTCGCCAGGGCAGGGGGAGAGAGGGTTGCTCCCCCCCGTTCCTGGAGAGGGGCCAGAGGAGGACAGCCCTCCTGCCCCCTCGGGCCAGGGAAGGAAGACGTGGTCTGATCCAGGAAATGCCTTCCCCGTGTACTCCCTCCTCCCCAGCATGGCTGGTCAGGTCCCAGTGCCCTGCTAGCTCCATCTCTGTGGAGGGAAGTCAGCTGGCTCTGGGGCTGGGAGCTGGCCTGCCCCTCTCCTGGCTCTGTGACGGACCATCTGGGCAGCTCTCTGGTAGATCTTGAGCTCCAGCGGGCTTCGCATGGCGGGTCCGGCAGCCCTCGCGCCCCAGCTCCTCGCCACCAGGGCCTGGACACTCTCTGCCGTCCCGGTCAATCCTTCAAAACCAGTGGGGTGCCGGGAAGCCTTAATCTTCTTCCCTCTCCCCACCACCTGGCCAATCGCCCACTGCCTCCCTGGCCCCTCTGACCTCCTCCCCGCCCCGTCCCACCTCAGCCATCTCTGTGCCCCTGAGGCCTTTCTCTGCAGGCCTGTCCAGCCCCTCTCCTGCTGCCCCAGCTCCCTCTGAGCTGCCGTGGATGTTGAATGATCATTCCAGACAACACTGCATTGGAAGCAGCTTCTGTCATGGGGGAGGGATAGATAGCTCAGTGGTTTGAGCATTGGCCGCGAGTTCAATCCTTGCGGGGGGCCATTTTGGGATCTGGGGCAGAAATCTGTGGGTGAGATTCTGCGGCCCGCGTTGTGCAGGAGGTCAGACTAGATCGGGCCTGCACAACTCGGAAAGCAGCGAGGGCCATATTACTGCAAAAAAACCAGCTGCAGGCCAAAAAGCCCCGCCCTCGCCCCACCCCCATCCGCTTCCCCTCACCCCAACGGTTGGCTTGCCCCGCCCCTACTTACTCCCCGCGGGCCGCACAGTGAGCCCATGTGGGCCACATGTGGCCCCCAGGCCGCATGTTGTGCAGGCCTGGACTAGATGATCGTAATGGTCCCTTCTGACCTGTGAGAGTCTACGGGAGCTGACCAGCCCCACCTCTTTGGGTCTCCCTAGAACCTTCCCTCTGCCTCTCGCAATTCCTTAGAGGGGGTCTGAAGGGCACAACATCAAAGTCACCCGCCTGGGAGTGTAACGGGGGAGATTCTAATAGCAAGGGCTGGCTTGGAAAAGAACAGAGGAGGGCATCATGGAGGGGATTAGCATGAAAGGAATGGCTTGGGGGAGAGGGGGCTGGAGCCGGCTGGATGGAGAGCATGGAGGGGGCGTGGTAGCGAGGGCTGGAACGGGGCGGTTCAGAGGGGGGACGGGAGGCTGGAGCAGGTAAGATCCCCTCTAAGCCGTGTGTTTGGTCTCCCCTAGTTCCCGTTGCGAAGCCCCTCCTGCAGATGACCGACCCCACGCCGGTGGAGGGGGCGGCGGTGACGATGACGTGCGCGGTGAAGGAGGGGACGCCCCCCGTGGGGTACGCCTGGCACCGCCGCACCAGCCGGGAGGGCGTGGTGGCCGTGGCAGAAGCGGCCGGCGGGCTGCTGAACCTGACGGCGGCGAACCGGACCCACATGGGCTGGTACGCCTGCACCGCCCGCAACGAGGTCAACAGCCAGACCAGCGACGGGATGTACCTCGATGTCATTTGTAAGTGAGCTGTGGGCGGGAGCGAACGGCCGGCCCCCCTGCTCTGTTGTCACACGCCCCCCTCTAGGGCCTGATCCTGCCAGCTGCTGAGTGCCTGTAACCCCTCCCAAAGCCAGTGGGAACTGGGGTCCTCAGCCCCTCCCAGCACTGGGCCCCAAAAGAACATCTCCAGAGAACATAACCGGGGCTTCCCGACTCCTTTCCCCCCAGCACAGAATCCTTTGTGCCACCTTCACAGACACCTCTGGGCACGTGGCCCGAGCAGCGTCCCGGCTGTTTGGCAGAGACTTGGAATGGGAATGAGATTATGATCCCCCCAGAGAACAGCTGCCGGCAACCACTTTGGGGGTCATAATCCCATCCCCGCCCCCAGCACTGGGGGTCAGAGCGGTCCCCCCAGCCATTCCTGGGCTACAGAGCCCCACATCCTATTCCTGCACCAAAAAGATTCAGATAAACAGTCTAACTGCCGGACGGTTGTCTGAACAGAGCCCCTCCCCTTCCTGCCGTCAGCCTGGTGCGAACCGCCTCCGACTTTATTCTTCAGATGGCCCCGACGAGCCCGTGATCAACGTCGAGCCGTTTGCTATTAACCAGAACGGCTTCTCCGCCAACGAGCAGGAGGAGGTGATCCTGACCTGCCTGGCCCCTTCCAACCCGCCCAGCCACTACGTCTGGTTTTACAACAGCTCCCAGGTCTACTCCGGCCAGAAGTACGTGATCGCCAAGATCTCCCGCACCCAGACCGGCACCTACACCTGTCTGGCCCAAAACACCCACCTCAATACGCGCACACAGACTACCATCCTCCTCACTGTCTACTGTAAGTTCGTCCGTCCCAGTGGCTGGCCACGCGGCCGTCTGGGCATGTTGTGTCTCTGGCGTGTGCAGCTGCATCCCCTTTCTGGTCCCATCTCCTCTGTCCTCTGCATTTCGCCCCCTTACTTCCCTCCTTTGATTCTCGTGGTCGCCTGTTAGCTAAAGAGGTACCGGGGAGCTAGGGATGTTCTCTCCAATGATGAGTGGGTAGCTGAAGTCTCATGAGAGGAACGGAGAAGTGTCTACCTCTATTGGCCCCAAATGATCCAGACAAGGGGTCTCCAAACTTTATGAGATGAGGGCCATATTAGATTTTTGAAGGGGCTTCGCGGGCCGAAGTGACTGTGAAAACATTAAATATATGCAAATATATGCAAAATCCCCCCCCCTTTGCTCCTCTGGCCGCTGCCACGGGGGCGCTCACCCCTCCACACATGGGGCCGCCAGCAGCAGCGTGTGGTAGGTGGGGGAGCAGGGCAGCGGTGCCTTCTGCACGTGCCTGCTCAGCTGGAGGGCCAGACAAATCAAAGCCGCGGGCCGGATCTGGCCCCCAGGCCGTAGTTTGGAGACCCCTGATCCAGACCAAGCAGGGACCTATCCTTTGTGGGAGCAGAATAGCCCCTTCCTCAGGACCGGTATCGCTCCGTGCTTAGCACCACAGGATGGAAAGAGGGGCAGCGTTGTGAGATTGTGGGTGTGTGTGAAGGCAGCTGTTGTGTTCTTTCCGGTCGGTTCCTCCAGCGGGGCTGTGGGGGAGCAGAGAGTGATCTGGGAGTGATCCAGAGGCAGGTGGTCGTCTAGCAGATGATCGCGATGAGGGGGCGTTCGCTGACAGCTGTGGCGAGCACAGCCGTAAACACCCATGCGGGGGGTTCCTCTCGGTTTGGGTCTCCAGCGTAGGCTACCGTGCTGTGGTGGGTGTGCTGCTGGGCAAGGCACTGGGCCTAGTGATGACGCCTCATGGAACTGCCCAGTGTGACAGGCGACGGGGGCGTGGAAGTACAGAAGGGAACTGAATTCCCGGCTAAATCCCGAGGCTCCTGAGCCGGTAGCTTTGTTCTTGGCAACATCTACCCACTCCTTCATTTAGACGAGGTGTCAAGCGCTCCAAACCCTTTCCAAGCAGAGCGAGCCGTTTGAAGAACCAGATTTCTGGAAGAGGCTGGTGGACACGTTCCAAAAATATTCTTATTGGGGGCATGCTGGCGGCTGGGATGGAGGAACTGTCATGGGAGGCTGGAGGGATCTTGGCAGGTGGAGTAGGGGCTTGTCCCAAGTCGAGCAGGGGGATTTGGGCTGATTGGCGAGCTGGAAGGACTGGTCATGAGGACAGGGTGGATTCCGGCAGCTGGAAACCACCACTGAGGGGGACATTTGCCGTGAGGGTGGAGAAGGGTTGTGGCGGCCGGGGGAGGGGTTGACTCTCGCCACCCACTGGCACCGAAACTGTGTCCACTTGCAAAACTGGCACCTGCCTGAAGAATCGGTGTCAGGTCATGCCGTGTCCAAATGTCACTGACTCTGCACAGTGCGGGAGACCTCTTGTAGACCGTCCCCGGCACGTCAGAGTGACTCAGAGCCGCTGGGTCGCTGGCCCATCCCCGACTTGCTGCTTTTTGCCCTCTGCAAGCTCCAAAGACCCTGGGTGTCACTGGGTTCAGGCCACAGCTACCCCGCCTAGGGTACAAACCACCATTCCAGTGAGGGGGCAGCCCTTATAGAAGGGCACACAGGGCAAGGCTGGGCCTGGCTCTAGCATCTTGCTGGGGAGCCATGTCGTGGTGCCAGAGGGACAGCAACGAGCCCAGGGAACTCGACCTCTGCTCTCCATCGGCTCTTCTTGCTCCTCACGTTAGCACTGACGGCGGCCAGGGCCTGCCCCGCGCATCTCGGGCTTAGCGGTCCAAACCCACGTCACCCTGCGCTCTCCCGCCGCCTCTCCATTGCTCCTACGGCGCTTCACCACTGGGAAGAGCCCACAGAGCCACGCAGGCAGTGCTGCCCCATAGTCCCTGGCTGCCTGGCCCCAGGCAGCAGGACTTGTGTTCTTCCCGGTGTTGCTAACTCCCCTTGCTGGTGATACAATCTTTGCCCCACGCACAGATCTGCCCGAGGGGAAGCCTAGCTGCACGCCGGTCCCCGCTGCCAATTTCCGGGACATTGCTCTGCAGTGTTCGTGGCCCGGCGGGTTCCCCCCAGCGCGGCTGCGATGGGCGCGGTCCGGCCGGGAAGCAGACGCCGCGGCGTCCTACTCCAACGCTACCCGAATCCAGCGAGGGGTGGACGTCCGGAATGGCAGCTCGTACGCCTGCCTGGCCTCCCACCCGGCGCTCAGGGAGGACGCTGTGTGCACCACCACCGTGTGTAAGTACCCTCGCCCTGCTCCCTCGGTGCCACCCAGGTATAGAAACCCCACTCCCAGGTCCTGGACTCTGCCCATGCCAGCTTGTGGAGATGGAGTCTCCAACTGGTGGGCAGAAACGAGGCTGATGCTGTGCAAAGCAGCTCTCTAAACAAAGGCGTGATTCCTCCCTGCTTCCTGTAAGGCCTCACCTGGACATTCAGGGCCCTAGGGGCCCTGGGAAGATGGCACCATTTGTCTGGCATCAGGAACCCTGTGCAGCCATGAGGCTAATGCCCCAGGCCCGCCTGTATTCCAGAACCGCTTTGCTCTGGAGCGGTTTTGTTTGTGAGGGGCCCGTAGGCCATGAAGTCACTTCCGGGGCCTGCAAAACCCCATCGCGGTGCCAGGTCACAGCGTGTCCTGGCTACGGCTTTGCCCAATGAGAGGATGTCGCTCATCCCATCTCAATGAACCAAACCAGTGTTATGACATAAATGTCCGAGGGACGCTTCCGCCTGACTAAGACGAGGGGCTCGGTAGGCCAAGCTGGTCCTGTGGAAGCAGACACAGGTGATGCAAACCCCAGTGGTCAGCAAGCTAGCTCAGCACCCCAGGGACTCAGGACTCCCATGGGAGGTGCAGGGAGGTCTCCAGGAGTGCGGGGGAATGTTAGGGATGTTGTCATGGTTTCTGCTGTTCCCTTCATAGCTTGCTCTGGTCCCTCAGGAGGTCATCTAGTCCTGTTTTGAGCAGTGGGTTGCACTAGATGACCTCCCTGAGGTCCCTTCCATCCCTGATATTCTATGATTCTCAGTAGAAATAACTCTAACGGGCCGGAGAGCCTACGGGACTGTAACTTAGCTTCCCCACTTGGGCATGGGTTTTTAATGATCGTTTCCCACGTACGTGTGGCTGAGACTTTGGTGTCTTGGGAAGTCTCCCAGCTTTAGGCTGATTCTCCTCACACTGATGTAACTCGATGGAGTCCCCCACAAAGTCAGCGAGGCCTGGTTCTCTGGGGTGTTTACTGCATGAGGCCTAGTGTTGGTATGGCAGAGGTTCTGGGGCGGAAAGTGCCCTTTGGGGTGTTTGGGAACGCCTGACTCCTCCCAGTTTATGTGGGGAGAGCAGAGGCCTGGGGGCCCGCAGGATGGGACGTGCAGCGTCTCCACCAGGTGGGATGTGGGCAGGGATGCTTGTCTCTAAGATGCTGTTGTCTCTGCCCCCCCAGGGATCCCCGTGGGGAACCCCACCTGTTCTGCCATGGCCACGAAGCAGAACGAGTTCCTCATGCTGTCCTGCGACTGGGCGGGCGGCCTGCCCCGCGTCACGCTCTGGTGGAGAGACTGGCGGAACCGCGTGCTGGGCGGCTTGAAACCGTCCAGCAACATCTATGTTGTGCAATCCAACCACACCCTCGGGGGCAAGGAGTTCACGTGCGTCGCGGCCCACCCGCTGCGGGCCAAAGCCACAGAGTGCCTCGTCCGGCTGGGTAAGCCCGCCAGCCGCCATCCGGTGGGGTCACAAGGGGTTGCGGGCTGGTGACTCTGCTGGCCAAGCAAGCCTGGGGAGCGCGGATGGGTGATGACACCAGTTCTGCTGTTCCTGGACCCCTAACCGAGAAGCAGGTTCCGCAGCTTCACGGCTGGGCCAGGATGAGCCGAATCTCGGCTTTTTTACCACTGCCCCCCGGGCTGGCCAGAAACAGGGGAAGTCCATGTGGGGTTCGGCTCCTGAGTGTTCTTGAGGAGAGCTGGCTGAAGAGCATCCCCAGGCGTGTGTCAGAGCCCCGGGTGTTGACCAGGCTCCACGCCCGCCTGAAGCGGATATCAAGTCTGCCTCCCTATTTCCCCCGCCAGCTCCCCTCCCCAGGCTCCCTGCAGGGCTCCCGCGACAGCCCCCGGCTCCCCTCCCTGGGCTCCCTGCAGGGCTCCCGCGACAGCCCCCGGCTCCCCTCCCCAGGCTCCCTGCGGGGCTCACGGGACAGACCCTTGCTCTGTTGAGAGTGAGGTGCCCTGCCCCAAGAGCTGCTCTCACTGCATGCCCCCCACCTCCCGTCTCTCTCTCTGGACAGACATTCCCAAGCTGGCGGCCGAGCGCATGGAGGTGTCGTTGTTCGAGGGCGGTGAGGCCCAGCTGGCCTGCACGCTGCAGGGCCCTCACCTGGGCTCCGAGGTGTTCTGGTTCAACAACAAGCACCAGGTGGTCCGGCCGGATGCGGCGAGGTACAGGCTGCAGCAGGGCGACGCCTGGTTCAACCTGACCATCCGGGACGCCGAGTGGACGAGGGACAGCGGCACCTACCACTGCATGGCCGTGAACGCCGTGGGCAACGCCACCGTCCCCATCAGGCTCCGCGTGAAGAGTACGGTGGGGCAGGGCGGGAGCTTAGGGGAGCCATACAGGGACGGGGGGCAAATGGGGGGTTTGGTAGAGTTGAGAAGGAAGAAGGTTGGAGTGTGCTGGGAAGGAGAAGTGGATGGGAGGGTTTGGGGGGGCCATAGGGTAGGGAGGGGGAAGGAGAAGTGGATGGGGAGGTCTGGGGGCCCCATAGCAAGGGTTGGGGGAGGGGAAATGGATGGAGGGGGTTTGAAGGGGTCCATTGGGAGCGTGGCAGGGGAGGGGAAGTGGGTAGGGAGTTTAGTGGGGCCCACGTGGTGTGTGGAGGGAAGGGAAGTGGTGGAAAGGTCTGGGCCAGGGGTGGAGAAGAGGGTCAGGTGTGCTGGGGAACGTGTGAACAGGAGGTTTTGTTCCAGCTGGATTTAGTCATGGGCATGTTTTTAATGTGGATTGGTAGAAGCATAGCAATGGGGGGATGGGAAGGAGATCGTCCAGACCAGCCCCTGCACTGAGGCAGGACTTAGTATTATCTAGACCATCCCTGACAGGAGTTTTTTCAACCTGTTCTTAAAACCCACCAATGATAGAGATTCCACAACCTCCCTGAGCAATTTATTCTGGCGCTTAACCATCCTGACAGGAAATTATTCCTAATGTCCAACCTGAACTGCCCTTGCTGCAATTTACGCCCATGTCTTCTTGTCCTATCCTCAGAGGTTAAGGAAAACAATTTTTCTCCCTCCTCCTTCTAACAACCTTTTATGTGTTTGAAAACTGTTATCATGTCACCACTCTGTCTTCTCTGCTCCAGACTAAACAAACCCACTTCTTTCAATCTTTCTTCACAGGTCACGTTCTCTAGACCTTTCATCATTTTTGTTGCTCTTCTCTGGCCTCTCTCCAATGTGTCTGCATTTTTCCCGAAATGTGGCCCCCAGAACTGGACACAATACTCCAGTTGAGGCTTACTGAGTGCGGAGTAGAGCAGAAGAATTACTCCTCGTATCTTGCTTACAACACTCCTGCTGATACATCCCAGAATGATGTTCGCTTTTTCTGCAACAGTGTTACGCTGTTGACTCATATTTAGCTTGTGATCCAGTATGACCCTCAGATCTCTTTCCGCAGTACTCCTTCCTAGGCAGCCATTTCCCATTTGTACGTGTGCAACTGATTGTTCCTTCCTAAGTGGAGTATTTTGCATTTGTCCTTATTGAATTTCATCCTATTTACTTCAGAAGGTTGGACAAACACATTACGTGGTCCTGGGCTCCCAGAGACCCTGAGGTGAACTCCCAGGGGTTCCTGTTTTATTCACCCCCTTAGTTTCTATGTCACTGAGTGAGGTCATGTGGGACTCTGGCAAATCCCAGGGTCCGGGGGAGTGGGGTGGGGGGCAAGTACAGCCCTTTATTACCTGACTAGCCAGTTATACCCTGAATGGAGCCAGAGAGGAAGGGAAGAAGCGTGTGCGTGAGAATGTGTGTGGAAGATGAGGTGTCTTTGTGCATGTGTGTGATGTGTAGGGGTCTGGTGTCTGTGTGAAGTGTATAGGGGGGGTGTGTGTGTGTGAGCAGCATGAGTTCGAGTGTGTGTCAGGTTGTGTGTGTGTGAGCAGCATGGGTTTGAGTGTGTGTGAGGTTGTCTCTGTGTGTGCGTGTGTGTGAGCAGCTTGGTGTCAGGAGTGTGTGCGAGGTTGTCTCTCTGGGTGCCCCACTGACACGCTCCCTCCTCCCCTGCAGAGTACCCGACGCCCCCCAACGTGACGATCAGCAAGCTGATGTACACCCGGCAGCGCACCGAGGTGCAGCTGGAGTGGGTGACGCAGGGCTCGGGGAACCTAACCGGCTTCGTCGTTCAAAGGCAAGAAGCCAAGAAATCCTCAGTAGTCCCGGCCCGGTTGGCTGCCCGCACCTGGGAGACGGTGGCCAGTGACATAGAACCTGACATCCGAGACCACAGGGTGGGCGGTCTGGACCCGGCGGTGGTGTACGCCTTCCGCATCCTGGCCGTCAACCACCGCACCACCGGGCACCCGTCCGAGGGGAAGACCCCAGGTGAAGTGACTAGGCCCCAGACTCTGGCTGGGCTCCACTCTGGGGGCTTGAGTGGGGTTTCCCCTAGAGCAGCGGCTGTACACCGCCCACATGTCCAGAACCCAACCCCCTCTCCCAGGGCTGGACCTGTGTGGGGCAAGAGGGGTGTCTATTGGGGTGTGGGTGAAACGGGGTGAGGATGCTGGGCTGTAGAGAATGGCAGGTGTATCTCAGTCCTGGTCCAGCTAGACAGGCAGGATTAGCTTCCCAGCCCCATTTAATCACCCAGCCCCTTTAGGATTCTTGTCACATTGTGATAAAGGGCCTGGAAAGCAGCTGGCTCCCAGGACCACATCCCTCCCTGGGTGTGACTCACGGCAAGCGGGACAGGGCTGTGTGGAGCTGGCAAGGCTGGACAGCTCCCCACAAGCCAGGCTGGGCCAGGGGTGAGGAGGTCCTTAGCACATTTGGATTGTGGGGGTAGAGACTGCTGCGATTGTGTTGGGGAGTAGTGGATGGTGGCATTGTACTGGGGTTTAGGGGATGGTATCATTCTGGTGGGGTGTAGGGGATGGTGTGATTGGACTGGGGTGTAGGCGACAGTGTTGTATCGGGGTGGAGGGAATGGTGTGATTGCCCTGGAGTGTAGGGGACAGTGTTGTATCGGGGTGTAGGGGATGGTGTGATTGCCCTGGGGTGTAGGGGATGGTATTATATCGGGGTGTAGGGGATGGGGTGATTGCCTTGGGGTGTAGGGGATGGGGTGATGGTGTTATATCGGGGTGTAGGGGATGGGGTGATTGCCCTGGGGTGTA
>ML677397.1:8580891-8656379 GCA_007922305.1 Dermatemys mawii | reverse complement strand
CTCCCTCAGCCCCGGGACCACACCTCACCCCCTCAGCCGCTCACCCCTGGCTCCCTTCCCTCCCTCAGCCCTGGGACCAGACCTCACCCCCTCAGCCACTCACCTCCAACCCCCCTCCCTCAGCCCTGGGACCACACCTCATCCCCGGCCCCCCTCCCCTCCCTCAGCCCTGTGAGAGCCATGGAAATACGCCTATCTCGCCATCACAGCTCCCCCCCAGCTCTGGGCGCCGTTCCCCACAGGACCCTTGGAGCCTGCTGGGTGGGCTGTGAGGAACGGTTTTAGGCACGTTTCCCCTCCCCCCTTGTCCCCAGGGCTGGCCCAGAGGCGCAGGAGCACATCCGCACTCCGGAAGATGCTGAGACGGTCGCAGGTGTGGCAGAGGCTGAGACGGGCGGGGAGCTAGGGGTTACATCCCCCCCAGCCGGGGAGGCATCCGCAGGTAACTGGGGCACAAGGGCAGCTGATATGACAATGAGGGGCACATAAGCTAGCCTGTATTTAAATGATCAGCCATTGCCTCTGGTGTCTGGCTCTGGCGGGCCAGGATCAGAGGCGGTAGAATGTGCCAGTAGTGGGCAGCTGTGTAATCATCTGTCCGCATGGGAGGTTTCTTCCTGACCCTGCCAATGACTGACAGCCTTGTGCCCTGGAGCATGAGGGTTTACTGCAGTAGTGTGCAGGCCTACTGTGTGGAGGGGTGGGGGTGGTTAGGGCAGGCTAGAGGTGTTCTTGGAGGACCCTGGTGTGCTTATGGTGCTTCCATCTCTTGGTGATTTGCTGTGTGTCTCTCCCTTTCGCAGAGTATCACCCAGAACCCCCCGTGTCCACCCAGGAGGCTCCCCCAGCTCCAGAGCTCACCGCTGACGATCCTCCGGTCAACGTCACCATCACAGTGACCGCGACACCGTGAATCCCGGTGGGCCCCTGTCAGACCCATTCAGCGCCCCTGCCCCACAGGATGGGCTGCCGTCAGGGGGAGGGGAAGAGGATCTGGCATTTACAGGGCCCCTGTGCAGGGACTGGCATTGCCAGATTGTTAGGGTGTGGCTGAGAATAAAACAGGCCCTGGGTACGATGCCCCACAGGACAGGAGCCAACGTACGGCCTGGAAGGAGGGTTTGCCGTGAGGCTTGGAATCTGCTGGGATTTGGGCCCTTTCTCCCCCTTTTCTGCCCCAGAGCGATTAGCAGGGTGGCACTTTCCCGTGCGGCTTAACTCACTCCTCTGTGCCCAGCGGTGACGGAGCGGGATGGAGCCCAGGGAGCCAGGACCCTAGCCCCACCTCCCGGCTCATAGCTCATTCAGGGGCCCTGGCTGGATTAGAGGGCTCCACAGGGAGCCAGGGGAGCCGAGGAAAAGCCCCAGGTCCTTTGTGTGAGCCAGGCAGGGGTTGGAGCCCCCTCCGCCCCTGCTGACCCTACGGGCTCTTGGCAGGTCTGGTGGATGCCAGGGGGCACAGGGGCCTGGCTGAGCCCAGCAGGGCTGCCCTGCGCTCCACAGCCCAGCGGCTTTCACCAGCCCCTGCCCCGTGTTAAGCACCCTCCCGATTCCACGTTTTCTGCAGGAGCGACACAGACCCAGCCCTTAGCGGGCTGGGGTGCAGCAGTTCCCAGGTTAATGAAAGCCAGGAATGCCAGGGGCTGGCGTGAGCAGAGAAGAGGCGGCGGGAGGCTGGTTGAAGAGCTGTTTGCTCAGCCCGTTGTTTGAACAGGTGCTGGAGGAGAGAGAGATGCAACCAGCAGTGCGGACTCACTCCTCCAAATGTTCCTAATCCACTGGATGCTGGACACCGGATTTCAGCAGCTACCTTGCCCCGGGAGACATTCCCGCCATTGTCTGTGGCGCGCACAAACAGCTGCTCTGTGGGAACTGTCCGCCCCGGCGGGACCCATCCTGGTCCTGTCTCATCTCCCTGGAATCTCGGGTCGCTGCGGCCCTTGTTAACAACCCCCAGGCCAGCTTGATACAACACTGGCAATAAGAAGCGGGAACAAAGAGCCCCCTTAGCAAACAAGCCCCTCGCCAAAGCCTGGCTCTCTATTGTCCGCCAGTTGGGGGATTGGATGGGGGAGGCAGAGTCCTCCCCCAGGAGTGAGGCCTCTGTTTGCCATGCCTAATGCTCATCAGTGATACGTTTCCCAGGGCTTTCAGCTGGGAGCCTGTCCACGTCCCTCCGCGGAGAGACATGCGGCCTGCACAGAACCGGCCTTGGGGATACGTACACAAAAGCGAGGGGAACCCCCAGAGCGACAGAAACGGGGGTTATGCCGTTCCCCGGTCACTCCTTTCTAATGGACACATTTAGGCTCTTACATTAATGAAAATGGATCTAACTTGATGATCCATTGATGAGATTTCCCCCAGCCCCTTTCCCACTTGATCTTAGCTCATCCCTCCCCGCCTGGAGAAATGTTTAAGAATGCTGTGATAGAAAGTGGATACGCTTTTATTCATAAGGGAAAGGTGATATTCTAGGGGACTGCACTCAGAGGCGTTACAATATTGTGTTGTTTGCCTCCCATTCCTTATTTGTAAGTGTCGGAATTAGGCGTTGCTTTGGTTCAGGTAAGCAAGCCATGATGCCCTAAAGGCCATCCATGTTCCCGCCTCACAAATATCCTGGCTTGTCGTAACGCCAACTCCGGCCCCGGTTGACAGCTTAGTTGCAAGGGTAGAGGAGTGTTGGCAAGTAACCAAGGAGGAAATTCCTGGGGCTGCTTTAATATGCTTAAACATGACTTGAACATTTACAACCCAGTGGGTTTGTGCCTGGTTTTGCGTCTTTGTGGCTGATAAAGATGGTTTGGAAGATTTATGTAACAATTGTGTGTGTGTCTGGGGGGGTGCTTTCTACTTGTTCTACTACAGAAATTCAGGACTAGTGCACCCTGGAAGACTGGTGGACTAGTGAAATAGGATTAGGGTTGCTAGATGGCTGGTTTTTGATCAGAATGCCAGGTGGCTCCGGGAGGCACAACTGACCGGGCTCTTAAAAGTCTGGCTGGCAGCACAGCGGAGGTAAGGCAGGCTCCCTGCCAGCCCTGACTTGCCAGTCACTTCCAGGAGCCATGCCGTGTCCCCCTAGGCACAGGTCTGACCAGGAAATCTACATGCACTGCCTCCACCCCAAGGGAGCTGTAGTGGCAGTGCCTGCAGGCAGGCTGGTCGCTTCCAGGAGTCTTGCACGGAGCCAGGGCCAGCAGGGAGTCTGCTTTAGCCCCACTGCACCCTGCCAAACGGGAGCTGCCTGACTAAGCATTGCCAGGCTGGAGCCTGAATCCCAATACCCTCCTGCATCCAAACTCCATTCTGGAGCCTGAACCACAATGCCCTGAGTTGCAGGTTGGGTGAATTTTGCAGACCTCTATCATATCCCCCTTAGTCTTTTTTTCCCCAAGCTGAAAAGTCCCAGACTTATTAATCTCTCGCCCTATGGAAGCTGTTCCATACCGCTAATCATTTTTGTTACCCTCTTCTGAACCTTTTCCAATTCTCATAGATCTTTTCTGAGATGGGGCCATCAGAACTGCAAGCAGTGTTCAAAATGTGGGTATATTATGGATTTATATAGAAGTAATGATATTTTCTCTCATTATCTATCCCTTTCTTAATGATTCTCAATATTCTGTTGGCTTTTTTGACTGCCGCTGCACGGATGTTTTCAGAGAACTATCCACAATGACTCCAAGATCTTTCTTGCGTAGTAACAGCTAATTTAGACCCCATCATTTTGTGTGTGTAGTTAGGCTTGTTTTCCAAAGTGCATTACTTTGCATTGATAAACATTGAATTTCAGCTGCCATTTTGTTGCCCAGTCACGCAAGATTTGAGACATCCCTTTGTAGCTCTTTGCAGTCTGCCTGGGACTTAACCATCTTGAGTAGTTTTGTATCATCTGCAAATTTTGCCACCTCACTGTTTACCCCTTTTTCCAGAACATGTCTAAGCTATATGAGCTATCCACTCTCTTTTTTAAAAAAGCCCATTGGCTTCTTCTAGGCCTTGCCTACAACTTAAAATATTGTTGGCAATTCACTGTTCTTTAGGGTACATTTGGAGAACACTAATTAAATATGAAACTAGTAAATAATTTGCCCTGTATTAAGTAGGGATAGAGCTAGTCTGACTTTCACTAGTAGCAGTAGCTTTTGGTTAATTAGAATTCGCACCACTTATATATTCAAGAGAAGACAATCTAATCAGCATCACTCAAAGCAGCAGCACTCTCTTTAATATTAATCAAACCACCAAAACATTCTGCCAAAAACTACATCATTTAAAAATATGTACAATTTCAAAGGAATATTACAACATTTTTTTTTTTTTTAGGAAAATATAGCATATTTTTCTATATGATACAAAAACCATGCATCTTTAAGTCATTGCTTTCAAAGACCACACAGGTGAAATACAGAAAAACATTTTCCTTGGGCAGTAGGACAGCTGAAGGACATTCTCAGATACTGGGAGGATCAGAGAGGGTTGACTTGTTTGTTTTGTACCAAGACCCATATGAAGACAGATTGTTACTTAACTAGAACACATACCAAGAGGAAAGGTTTGAAACATGATTTTTAAATTTATTGTTTCTCAGATATCAAGATTTGGCTAGTAACAACCAGGACACTTCAGAGGGCCTCAGTGTTTAAAGAAAGGATAAAAAGGGACATAGGTCTGATGTCAGTGAATCTTTTAAAAAAAAACACAACCAGCGACCCAAACCCTGGGTTATGTAGTGCCCATAGAAGCGAAGAACTTAACACTGGCTGGAGTCAAGCATAACATAGGCAGTTAATAGAAGTTTCCTCATCACAGCTCTGCCAATGCCCCTCATCACCCCTGGTGCCGAAACCCTTGCCAATGAACTTAGGATTCTGGAGTTTGTGCACCTACTTCCCACATCCCACTAAGCCCCTGTGCCCTCTAGATTTCAAAGGAAAATAATATTGAAAGCACAAAACCAAGCCCGCTTTAAAGAACAGGGCAGGTTTTCAGAGGGGCCAGGCCTTTCAGCATTTCCAGGGTAGCTGGCACTAGCTGAAGTCTAAGGATGGGACTGGAGTGATTTGCATGACCTGGGAATCACAACATCTATGCAGGATTCATGTAGGGTTTTGTAATTATGCACCTGTAGTTGGGAGAACACATGACCCCTAAAAAGAAAGGCAAACATATATATTTTTATAAATAAAAATACAATAAGAGAAACACTTAAAACAGTGTTATTCATTATAAATAAAGCAGTCCATGATGAGACTCTGCTAACATGGCAGATTACACTCTCTTCCTTAGTAGAAACCCCACCCCCAAAATATGACCCTTTCAAAGCAGTTTATATCCCAAGGGCTCGTACGAACCTGCCTTGGTTTCCTGCTCCAAACTACCGAACTCTTACAGCAGATTTTCCTGAATCTCTGTGTCAAAGCATTTAATATGCTAGTTCTCCTAACAGACAACTTTTGTAACCTCATGAGATCAGCCATTGCACTCAACAGATCACACTAGATGACAGGAGTCTGCTTTCCTCGGATGCTAATTTTAGGTCTCACAAACATGATCGCATACTGGGCATCAGGAATAGAACACTCATGTACACATCTGGTGCAGCCCCCTCTTCCATCCACCAAGCAAAAACAGCATCAACTAGTTTCCTACTGCAATAAACACTTGCATAGTGACCCAGATCAGATCCAGTAAGTTCTCATTTAAGGGCTGTATTTATAAAATATATAATATCTCCTATATTATATATAATATTTTCACACACTGTGTATATACACATGCTGCGTTTGACATTTGTTGCAATAGTTAGAAAAGTACAGTCAGTGTTGATGATACACCTATCCTACTCAGTGTGGTACAATAGGGCCTCAGTTACAAACACCATGGGAATGGAGGTTGTTTGTAACTCTGAACAAAACGTTATGGCTGGTCTTTCAAAAGTTTACAAACTGAACGTTGACATGACACAGCTTTGAAGCTTTAGTATGCAGAAGAAAAACACTGCTTTCCCTTTATTGGCTTTCAGTCGTTTATGTTTAATGCAGTACTGTGCGGTATTTGCTTTTTTAGGGGTCCCTGCTGCTGCTTGATTGTGTCCTTCCGGTTCCAAATGAGGTGCTAACTCTGGTGTTTGTAATTCTGAGGTTCTACTGTCCAGTGCACCTGTAGCCACCTCCGTGTTTCTTCCATAAGGGGTTTGTGATTCAAATAGGGCAGCTTTGCTTCGCTCCCTCCCCTCGGGGTGTTTCTCGCTCTAGCTCGGAAAATATTCATTCCATTAAAAGGAGGCTGCATATGGGTCGCCTCAGGGCTGCAGTAATTGTGATTTATGTGCCTCATTCCTTGGGTTATAGGCTCTGATTTTTGGATAGCGTGTTTTACAAGTGAAAGTTTGTTTTATTTACGCTGATTAAATTTGGAGGAAAAAAAGTGTGGTTAACATTGCAACACCTACATCACCCTCCAGCTGCTATGTCTGAGATACAAGCAGATTTCTTCATACACAGCCATTGTCTGAGCTTTGGTTTGTTGGACACTGCTCAACTGTCTAAAGCAACACCTCCGTGCTCTTATTTAACAGGCAAAGAGATCGTTATTACACAAATGATACTTTTTCCCTTTTTCCTCAAACCACAGAGTTAAAATACCATTCAGTCCCTGGGAGATCCATTGCAAAGGTTTGAACTCTGCCTTTGTAAGCGAACAAACGAGCAGGGCTAAAGCAACACAAAAGGTTCGTGATCCTTTAATCGTTTGTGATAACAGTGCATCTTGGACGATCGCATTTTAGAAACGTGAGCCTCACCACAGATCTGGTTCTGTTATGTTTAGAGATGTGCAACTACCAGCACTACTGAATAATACGTCATGGGGGGGGATTAGAAAAGTACCAACCATTGGAGGTTCTACTGTAAATTGAACAGGTCCATTCTGAGGCAACTGGAAATTAAGCCAGTGGAATTAGTGGCCACCATGTACTAATGTGCTGTAGAAACCGAAGCAGTTGGACATTTCAGAGTGACGAGAATCAGAGGTAGCCGTGTTAGTCTGGATCTGCAAAAGCGACAGAGTCCTTTGGCACCATAAAGACCAACAAATGTATTGGAGCATACATACCGACGAAGTGGGTATTAGCCCACGAAAGCTTATGCTCCAATACGTTTGTTAGTCTTTAAGGTGCCACAGGACTCTCTCGCTATTTCAGAGTGAGTTCGCATTGTCCTGCCGGCATTAACTCTTGATCTATCAGTCCCACCTGCTCTGAAGCAAAGGTGCGCTTGCATGAGCAGGTTTAAGATGTAAACTTAGAAAATTCAGCCCGACTGACCTGCAGCAAAATTTAAAACATACACACGAATGCAAAACAATTGACCAATAAGAGAGAGAGAGTTATAGACTCACTGCCAATAACTCTTCTGAATGTAGCAGCCTTTTTTGGCGAAGAGCCTTTAACAAGAATAACGACTATGTTCAGAGAAATCACAGTGTGCCGACGAGCTTGTATAAACACCACTCGGACTCTAGGCTGTTCACAAATTATTCAGATCGATTATTCCTTATGTATATGATATAGCTGGTCCCACAAGTCATATGGAATACTTTTTGTTTCCTGATTAAATGACTAATACATTTAAAAACAACAAATAACGACCTTCCAGTAAGAATGTTCAGATAAATCATTCCTGCTAGAAGGTATGAAAGTTTTGGGAATTACAAGATTTTTCTCTGAACATTAGGGGTTTTCCAATACTCGGAGATAACTAGAAACATAAGTAGTATCCAACTGAGTCGTGGGCTCAAGTTCCCAAATCAGATGTATTGCTATTCGACCAGCTGTACCATTCTTATATAAACGGATCAGCTGGGGTTAATTATGCTGGGGCTCCATTATGAAATCTCAACAGCATTTGAATCAAATCAAATCAAAACAGCATTCGAATGTAGTCAGGGAAATTAGCAGGAAATACATTGCAACAAATGCCAGTGACAAGGCCGCTCTATGGGGTGGCTATAATCTGCTATGAACTTCAGAACCACTCGCGTCCGATCCACTCTAATAAGTCTGCATACTAAACATTTATGCTCCTCTGCAGAAGTGCTTCTCATGCTGGTAATATCCATGGAAAACACACTACATATTTCCCATTGTTGTTCTTTATATTATTACAAAACTTTATACATAACCAGGCAAATTCCACAGGGTGTGGAAAAAAACAAAGGGATTTCTCAAGGCATAAATAATATAAAAAGGCAAACATTTTAAACAAGATACATTCATGACACTACTACAAAAAATAAATAGTGACTCTCTCTGTTATAATTAACACCCCTCCATCAGTCCTTGTCAGTGACTCTGCTGTGCAGTTACTGGCTTTAAGTGGGAAAACGGTTGCTGGTTCTTCAGGTTTCCTGCGTCTGGAGCGGTCGAAGGTCCCCGGAGCGGTTTAAAGTGACGCCAGGTGAATTCCATCCTGATTTTTCGTGACAGTCTTTTGAAACAGGCTGCAGAATAAGAGGACTCCAGCTCAAAATACGACTTGATGTTTCTGAATGTGCACAGACGTCACCTGCAAACCAAGAGCGGTTTATATTAGCAGGAAATCTCTCCTCACCCCTTTGCTGTTTCGGCAGACTTGCCCCACCGGTCTCCAAACACAGATTTGTGAACTGGGTAAAACCTTTGCTTTCCACTAAAAGTGAAAAATAATGTGGACGCTGTACAGCGTTAAACCCTGGCACGAACTGCTACTTTCCTAGGGCATTTCTCTAGGCCTTTGAATAACGTACTTCTAGTTATTGTTAGATTTAGTGATCAGATTTGTGGGCAGTGGCTTTGCTACCTTGGGAGATTATGGGCAAAGCCCTAGTTTCAAATGCAAGCTGCCTCTCTGATCTGAATAAAACATACAAATACATTATGACCCTAAGAACCTCTCTATGCCAAATAGTTCACTGTTGTGTAACAGGAACTCGTAACAGGCCTGGGGGGCCGGCATTGGAGCCCCAGCTAAAACCTGCGCCTACGCATCTTATGATTTTGTTTTATATACAACCCTTCTATTACCATTATCCTCACTCACCGTCTCTTGCATCTTAATCTTTGATAATAAACTTATTGTTTTCACAATAAACATATCTCAGTGCTGTGATGTTACATGAGCTGATCCTGACCTGAATCGTACAAGCTGGTGCACACACTGTTCCCACAGGGATAAGTAACCTGATAATTTTGTGAGCATTCAGTGTATAAGGGACCGAATGCTACAGGACAACGCTTCAAACGGGCTTGGGGACTGGGGTGCACAACAAAGGAAGAGCTGCCATAGCTCAGAGGAGATTGTTTCACAGAAGAAGAAGAAAAGGCAAAATGATGGGGTGGGAAGGAACTGCCAGGACCTTTGATCCCTTATCTTTACCACCTCTAAACACCACGTTGGTGGAACCTGCCTTTTGGAAAGCTCAAAATCTCTCTTTTTGGGGCCAGCCAGGAGCTACAAAGGAATGTGTGAAGTTTCCAGCTTTTGTTGCCCCAAAGAACAAGACAGTTTATTCCTGAATTTCCATTTCCCCATTTGGGACAGCCCCTAGCCAAATCTGAATTAACTCCACTTCCTGCATGTACCTGGGCTTTCCCTAGAGGTCTCATCTATGTAATTACACCGCCTGATTCTTCTTAGAATAGGAGATCTGATAAGAGCAGTGCCCACGGTGGTGCTGGCAGAGATTATTAATAAAATAGCATTCAAAATATATCAGTCACCACATCATCTGGAGTAAATGTACTGGAGGGGTTCCATTTGGAACACTCATCATTTAGGGCATGCACCTGGAAGGCATTTTAATATCATCACTTCCATTGTCTTCAGGGTGAGCTGCAAGCTGATCAACACCTGCAAACTCTGGCTTTCCTTTTCCGAGACTAATTGCTAGTTTCTGTGTAGTCAGATTAAGCACCCTACAGCGGTTGTACAATAAGCACGCATCTTGCGAGCCAAGATTTATTCTCCCCCAGGTTTTGCCATACCTTCTGGGTAATCTATGTTAATCTGATTCATATTTTCCTGACAGCAAGAATGCTGAGTAGATGGCCGCTCCACTTTCTCCTTGCTGCCTTCCTCCCTCTCGACGTTGCATTCTGGGACCGTGGAGGCTAAACACATGGCTACCATCACGTGATTCAGCGGTTTCATCTCTAAACTGTCCTGCTGATAAGGTGCTACGATGGGCACCACAGGTAGTGTGTTGCTGCTAAAAGTGCCATTGGTTTTGGTGAAACACCTGCGAATTTAAAACCAAAATAAAAGAATCACTCAGAATCCTGAGCTCTTCAGATTCTTTGGTCTAGCAGCTAAACGTGATTTAAGAAGTTTTTGAATACAAGTAAATATTTAATACAGTAAATATAGTAGAGCTGGTGGAATAAATTACAATTATTCTGTCAGATAAATTCAGACCTTTTTGGGGGAAAATACATTCACAATTAAATACTTTTTTTGCCCAGCTCACCACATGATTGAAAAACATTCAGGGAAACATTTATTTCGCATTTTTTCCATCTACTGTCAATTAAGTGACTGGCGAACACATTCCTTCCTTTGGTCAGCTCCGTAATACAGATTTTAAATGCCATGACACAGGGCTTAAGTTACGAATCCCACAAGCAAATAGAGCAGCCCATGGTAACAACAGGCATTGCTAAGTTAGTTAATAGAACAGAGAAACGATGTACAACCAACTGCAGCATTTTAAGTGGAAAAAGGTATAGTAACTTTTCAATTTATACCAAAAAGACTATCAAAGACACTCATTCTAGACTGTGAAACTGAAGGCAAGCTGGGAAGTCAAGCTTTATAGCCGAGCTACTTAACCTTTAAACAGAAAGAAGTTTACAGCAAAAGCCCCTTATAGACATGCCTAGCATTATCATCCTAAGCAGCAAAAATGCCAAGAATGTTGTAGCTCCTCAAGTCCTGGGCACAGCAGTGCTAGCAGCTTCATTTGTAACGGCCACGTTAAAAGTGAAAGCCCAGGACAGACCACTCCAGTATGATTGCACAGGTACTAGTCATTGTTACACAGCTCAAACTTTCAGATTTAGAACAGTCACATGAATTGGAATTCTCTGAAAAGCTGTAAAGAAGAGTGCATCCTTTGGTCCGAAATCTAGCGTGGCGAGTGAGAAAGCAGGAGAGAGACATCAAATTATCACAATGCAAAAAAAGCAAAACAATGATTTTGCCGAAACCCCACTACCCGTCATTCACTTCAAACACACACCCTGGCAGTCAACAGAAACTTACTTATTCGGCAGGATTTGGTTATTAAGGACACAATCCTGGATTGCAACATCCCAACTCATCATCATGGAAAGAGTGATAACAGCAGGAGCAGGCTGATTACAAAGAAGAGCATATATGTTTGCACACAATTACCTTGGCCAGAGCCATGTTTGAAAGTGGTCATGAGAATCAGACAGGAGTCTCAAATATTACACATAGATGATCCAGTGATATGCCAAATGGATACAGCTCAGAACAATTTCTACTGCCAAATCTAAAGGTACAACCGTTCCTGCTGTCTGCACCATGCACAGAACTCTCCCAACTGGGGCGGGGGGCGGCATAGTTAATGGCTTGAGCATTGGCCTGCTAAAGCCAGGGTTGAGAGTTCAGTTCTTGAGGGTACCATTTAGGGATTGGTCCTGCTTGGAGCAGGGGGTTGGACTAGATGATCTCCTGAGGTCCCTTCCAACCCTGAGATTCTATGAGCTCCTTTTAGATACTTGTATAGCAGCCGTCACCATGCTGATCACACAGCACCATTCTGAGCTGGCACCACTCAAACACAATTCCATCAGGAGCTGAAACACGTTGAACAGATTTATAGCACAAAGTATTTAACATGATAGACTATCCTTTTGCTGATGGAAAGCAATCAATCCAGACAAAAGTAAAATGAGTACTTATTTCTAAACGCGAGCGCGTTTTTATGCCACCAAAATAAACCTCTCGTACACACTTGAAAGATCGAGCACATGTGCCATTGGAAGAGAGTTTCGCAATGGTGGCCGATCAAATCACATCTGAGTTCAATAAGGAATTGTTGCGAGCGTAACCTTTTATAAATGAGCGTATGAAATACAACTTGGAGAACCACCAGGCTGTGTGGCGTGAAGCCGGGCTCATTCCGTTGCTGTTTTACTTGTTTGGTAGTGGAAAAAAAAAGAAAAAAGAAAAAGCAAAAGCAAAAGCAAAAAGCTTAGTTTGAACAGTTCAGGCCCAAATAATTTATTCCCACTTGTTTTAAATTAAAAATATAAATAAACTAAGGGCTTAATGTATTCTGCCACACACAAATCTAAACTGTGTGTGTGAGAACTTACTAGACACGTCACTGTGCTCAAAATAACATGCAGTAAACAGAAGAGGCCCATTTTACCACCTGCAAAGTAGGAAAATTACTCAAGATTTAGTCAGGCTGCATTCTAACTAGTGAAGTATTCTTCATACCCCTCTGTAAGGATGAGATTTTCTGGCTACGCAGAGTCACTATCTTGTATTACTGCCCTGTATATGATAATGACATGGGGAGAAGCCAGGGTGTTGTTTGAAGTCAGAACTGTCTTATTACCAAGTTTCTTTTGGCACTGGGAAATGCAAGATGTTCTCACCCTTTTTTCTTAAATGCCTGTGTCAGCCTGGACAGCTTGTCTGTGAGAACTGGCTACAGGTTTGTGTGTTGTTTGGCAGTCCATAAACTGCTGAACTTTCAGGATTCAGACTGATTGTGTGCATTAGGAAGTTCAGTGCCTGTTTTGAGACATCTGCATCTAGTTAACAGAACCCCCGCTGTTCTAGTTTTTCAAGAGTATGCAATTCAGAAGAGATAAATGGGTCGGTCACTCCGGCATTTGATAGTTAGATTGCAAGGGAAGATGGAAGACTATTACATAAGCTATTTTGGGAGACATTGGCAAATGACTGCATATCTGCATTCAGAAGCTCCCCACTGACAGGTAACTAATCCTATAGCATGAAAGTATTAACAGAATTCACCCTCTATTTATAGGGAAGATATATTCAAATTCAGAGCTTCTATGCAAGGTAACTGCTAAAGTTGCTTCTATTTAGATTTCCCCCGAAAGCATTGCCATCATGTCATTCTGATTAGTACAAAGATCATATTTAAGGGGATTCTATCTAAAACAATTCAGAGACTGAGCCGAGGTTCCAGGGGACCGTAATTCTGGTTTTAAACATGGTCACCTTATGTACAAAACCTTAGAATCATAGACTTGTAGGACTGGAAGGGACCTCGAAAAGTCATCTAGTCCAGTCCCCTGGGACTAAGTATTATCTAGACCATCCCTGACAGGTGTTTGTCTCACCTGCTCTTAAAAATCTCCAGTGATGGAGATCCTACAACCTCCCTGGGCAATTTATTTCAGTGCTTCCTTGAGTCTCTCATGAAACCAAAATGAAGACCAGAATTGCTGGAAATAAACAGAATCAAGATAATTCATCTTCCAGGGCCCACAAACCAAGGAATGGAGCAGTCACGAGGAGATGAAATGGACAATTCGGAGCAGGTCAAAACATGGACTTTGGAGTAAGAATTTGTCTGCCCTTGTAGGTATCCCTGGAAGTTGTGTGAAGCAGCCCCTGCTCCCAAATGTTCCTATGACACCACCACCACAAAGTACCATTTCACAGCAACTTCCATTTTCTGTCTATCACCTCACATTAAAACAGTCTCCAAGTACTTATTATTCCAAGAACTGAAATACCACAAAAGCCACTACAGAATCCACATGCAACACATCTGGTCTTCAAACAAGTCCTTTCATTAGTTTACATTTCTTTCCACAGAGGTTTTGACTAGAATCCCTTTTTTAAAAAAAGAAATTCCTTCAGTGAAACCCATTTAAAATGTTTGTTTTCGCTTGTTTAGGGACTCTTCTTTTGAAAGATGCGTGATGAGGATCATTCCTGGTACAACTGCACTGGCAGGAGTGGAGTTTCAGTAAATGAATTTGGCTCATTACATTTAAATCCAACGATTCATACTAGAACGCTGATTAAACCGATTTATTACTTCTCCAAAGTAGAGCACGTATGAAACCTGTCCAGTGGAAAATGCATTTCCAATCAAATCTCAATGCTAAAAAGCCAAAATCAACCCATGACTTGATTTATAGACCCTACTTCTGAATAACTTACATTACAAATTGGCTGAATATGGCTTTGCTGGTCCACTTAGAGTTTAATGTGCCGCTATTGAATCTGACCACAAAATACAAATATTGTCCTGATCTGGAACGCAAAGAAGGGTTAGAGAGAAGCAGCCCTACCTGCGTTGAACCTGAAGACAAAGTATCTTGCCTACACGTGCTCACTGTATAGAATATCAATAGAACATTTTTTTAAAAAAAACACTTCCCATTTTATAAGTACCCAAGAGCCTTTCACTGGCAAAACTGACAAATTGCAGTCTCATTGGCCTTGTCCACACTCGAAAAATGAGTATTCATAGATCAGCAATGGTGTGAGTGCATCAGTGGTAGCAGCAGTGTAAGTATTAGTGTAGCCCGAAATGCAGGTCCACCACCGTATCACGAAAGCCTGCTTGGAGATGGCAGTCGCTGAAAATACTGGTTCTTGTTTGGCTAATTCAGATTTACCATGGGCAGTGCACTTTGGCACTGGTCAGAATAAAAAAAGCAGAAACTGAACAGCCATTTGGTTAAGTACACAGAAATCCACCAGAAGCCTCAGCCAGGTTCTTTACTGCAGGAGAAAGGCAAATGGACTATAATCCTTCCTATGGCATGAAGAATTATGCTTATCGACAGGTGAACAGTGCAGAACAGAGGTCAAATCCGATCCAAGACACAAAGTTCAAATCTCGCTTTTAGTGTGGCTAAGAACACACCATATTACAGGGGTGGGCAAACTTTTTGGCCTGAGGGCCACATCGGGGTTGCAAAATTGTATGGAGGGCCAGGTAGGGAAGGTTGTGCCTCTCCAAACAGCCTGGTCCCGCCCCCTATCCGACCCCCTCCCATTTTGCACCCCTGACTGTCCCCCTCAGAATCTCCGACGCATCCGACCTCTCCCCGCTCCTCGTACCCTGACTGCCCCCTCCCGAGACCCCCCGCTCTAACTGCCCCCCTCCCCCAATTGACCTTCCAGCAGGCTGAGCCCTGCAGCTCTGCCTCCTCACCAACCCAGCTCTGGGAGACAGAAAGGCACTACTGGTCCCCCAGAGCTAAGGGTAGGGTGACCAGCTGTCCTGATTTTATAGGGACAGTCCCAATTTTTGGGTCTTTTTCTTATATAGGCACCTATTACCCCTCACCCCCGTCCCGATTTTTCATATTTGCTGTCTGGTCACCCTAGCTAAGGGTGCCCTGGGACTTTGCCTCTCCGCGCACAAGAAATAGGTAGAGGCAGTGTGCTTGATCATCTGCTTTTCCACACCCTGGAGCTAGAAGAAGGCGAGGAGGCTGAGTGCCAGGGCACACTGCTGTTTCAGTGGAAGTTTAGCCCAATATGTTTCACCATACCTGCTACATTTCACTTACCAAAGTGACATTTTCTGAGAAAACTAAGGTTTTTCCGGAAAATTTCCACCAGCTATAGTTACCACCTCTCAGCTTCTGCTTCCCATATGTAAAACGGGATAATCTGCATTTACACTCATCACAGCGCTGCAGAGATTGTGGTTTGCAAAGCTCATTGAAGAGGATGCCAAGATTTAGACGTGAAACTAACTCACCTGTTATTGTTCCGACAGTTCCGACAACTGATGCACTCCGAGGGGTCGGTCTGAGGCACTGCTGTATACATCCCACCACCCTGGAGGAAGGAGGGGAAAGAAACAAATCTCAATTCAGTTGCAACTCAGGCAAGACAAGAGGTAGCCTATGATAAATGGGCACAATGCACGTTAACCCCCAGGACTTCTCATTTAATTTTGAATCTTAATCACCTTATCAATCTTCAGATCTGTGTTTCGTAATGTGGCATGGGAATACTGAGCTTCTATTATACAAAGTCTAGTCAGGCTTTCTGCCAGCATGTGTGTCAGAGAAAAGTAAATAACTGTAGCTTAGACAAGTATGTAGTAATTTCCCTGGCTTATTTTCAGTCTAATATGTCCAGGTTTAATTTAATAAACGCACTGTAAATATGTTTATTTTTAACACTGATGACAGACATGAAAGCAATTTCCTATTCATTAGAGAACTGTGCCCCGTTTGGGGTGACAGGGTGTTAAATATTCAGGGCTGATGTCACAACATACACCCATCCCACTTTCCTGTAATTACTCCGATTAAATCAGTTTACCTCACTAAACAGACTTTTGAAACATTTTGTATTTTTACAGATGGGGTCATTCCTTTGCCAGCAATGACTCCGGGGTGCGAGGGATTTTGTGTTGTTGGTTTTGGCTGGACAGGCCCATTGCGAGTAAGTAAAATGGCCAGATTAACACATACCTCATTGTTAAATACTAGGCGGACACCGATGTGAGTCATTTGAAAATGGTACTGTACTGTTGTGTTACAATTCTGCATTTTCTTAAGGGGAGCGAGTTTGGGAAAACTAATTCAACCGCTGAGTTTGATTTAGGTTGGATAACGGCTGCTTCTCCAGTATTTCTTATTTTCGTACACCTCTGCACCAGGTCTGATCCTACATTTTGCAGACTTGTGTACTCATGTGTGTGGCACTTGTCTCTCCCCTAGCCCTCCTTTACTTCACCTTCATCTTCCCAAACATTGGAGCATTATGTGAGATGCCAGTAAGAGTGAGGATATAAAGTTCCTTTGCTCTGTATTGTGATCATGCAAGTCTCACTTGTTCTGTGCAGGAGCAAAGCCAGCTGCTGACATCCTTGCTCAACCACCTTCCAAATGGGGAGATGAAAAGAAAGGCAGGTAATTTACAAGGAACAGTCCTCTAGAAACAGTATGTCCTGTGGAGATCTCATGGGTCTGCTCCACACAGAACAGCGCCAGAATCTGAAGATCAGCCCCACATATGTGCACCTGGAACAAGCGGTCGTACACCATGTATATAAGCTTAGGGCAAGCCTTGCTCTGTGATGTCTACTACTTATTCTGGAAGGAGGAACCCCAAAATACCAGCCACAGAGTTCATAAGAAAGCCTGTCCGTAGAGTATCTACGGTCCCTGCAGCGCCCAGATATCTGGAGAAACACATCTGTGTGCTTATCTAAACCAAAATACCTAGCTTTTGAGGATCCCCAGTGCTAATGTTGGTTAGATAGCGTTACAACATAAGAAGTCTTTAGGCCATAGTTGTTCCTTTAGGCAAAGGAAAAACTGCACCTTTGGTACTTAACTGTGGTACAAAAAGGGAACCATGTAACGAGATGAATAGTCTACATTCCAACCTGGAGTTACCTGAAGTGGCAGCTACTGTGTAAGTGGCAATTTGCTGTTGAATAAAATGAAGTACTTGTGTTCAATTACTAAAGCAAACAATTGTCCCATTTTTTCCCCTTTGGAAGCAGCGTTCATTATATAGACTTTTTGAAGTTCTCCTAGGCAACGTTCACAGTTTTGAATAGGACCAGTGATAAAAGTGGAGTAAATTTGACTGTAACCCACCTGTTTCCATATAGACAATAATGAAATCATTATTCTCTCTCTGAAATGGAACCCGTTTCAGAAAAGTAAATATTTTTCCACAGCACACAAAGGTGAGATCACAGATTAAGACCAGTTTACGTTACTACCAGAAATTAATCTCAAAAGTTACAAATAAGGGACTCAGTAAGGCAGACCTATTTATTATGTTGTTGTATTTCAAGACCGGAGGGACATTTTCGTTTACGAGACCCCAGCTATGTGCATGGGGTGGTAAAATTATAGCACAGTTTACAAATCACAGATCTGAAACAGGTGTTGTGTGAATTCGTGAAGCTGCAAAATCAGCAACCATCATTAACTACCTGATAGACTGAGAAATACCATATATACAGTACAGTATCTCGATCCAGCATTGCATGAATCTCAAAACTCTCAGACTGAAAACAGGACTAAGAGCAGACTTCCCAGAATAAATACAGTAGTTGGTGCCTCTAATCCTAATCTCCACAGAAAAGCCCTGAAAATGAAAATATGAGAAACACCAAGCCCAGATACTTCCATTGGCACAAAAATAGGGTAACTTGTAGTTATCAGCCCCAGCGCAAAGACTTGAGTTTTTCCACAATTGACTTAGCTAGCGGGAACATCCTTTTATATCTTGAATAAAATTCCAAGGTCAAGTTCAGGACCCTTACATCATAAGTGAGTCAAAGCACTCTTACATTCACTAAATGATGGGGATGTTCATAATCCACGTGCGTCCTGGACAGAGAGTTGGTGTGCCCTGGGTAAAGGTTAGTCCCTCCATTCAAGCCACCATTCATGATCCCATTAACTCCACTGGGAACCTTGTGATGGAGGTGTGGACAGCCGTTACTGAGGCTACCATTGCCGATGAAGTTTCCGTGAATGCTGCCATTGATGAGGCTTGCGCCTGGTAAAGTAGCGTATTCGACCATTTGCCCATTGATATCTGCGCCTTGGTAGAGGTAACCAGGAGGGTCATACTCTGCAAAGGGGGGAAACGTTAGAACACTTCGTTAGAGCAGTCTTGCTAAGTTTTCAATGTATGATTAAAGAATAGCTTATTTTTCATCCTGCTTCTAAACCGAAAGTCAGACGAGTCTTTCAGAGATACAGAAGTGCTTCATCTGCCCCTTTTCAGGGTTTTTATAGTAGCCATAAATTGTAACATCTAAGTGCTTCATATGCAAATGTTTTCCATCTCTACAATAGCTCTGTCCACATACTAATCCCTCTTGGTCTAGAAGGAATTTAGTAGATGTTACTCAGTAAAAATAGGATTTTAAAACAGGACCATTTGCATAATCAACAGGCTTTAAAACGCCACGGCAGCGACAATTTCACTTATTCTCATCCTGCTCAGAGCTGTTTCAAAGGAAGTTTTGCATAATTTGGGTTTGCTGGTGGGGAGGATGGATCATATTTAAACAACCACAGGCTGTGTAAATAAAGCTAATTCAAGTACCAGCAACAGAGGGAGCTATTTAAAACGACACGTAAGACTCGGATTGCTCAAAGTATTTGCTGGGAATAGAAGCTGACTGTTTATAGCACCGTACAAAAGCTGAGTATCCCATAGTACTTCGCTGTGTGTTTTAGTCAGAAACTGGCAGATTTCTGTTTAACAGCTGCCACATAGCCTTTTGCCAGCACTACAATGAGCCTCGAAAAAAGTGCCACAAGATCTCTTGCTTTATCTGGAAAAATTAGAGAGGCAAAAAGAATGTTGGTTTTATACCGCTATTTAGAAAACACTTACGCACATGCTTAAGTCTAAGCATGGGAGTACTGCCATTGAAGTCAAAGGGACTATTAATACGCTTAAAGTTAAGCACATGTCTAAACATGTTGCCAGATCAGAGCCTCAATAACTCATCCAAAGAATGGCATCTTTAACAGTGCAGCAGCACAATGCAGCTATCTACAGATGCCTCAATCCTCGAATGGGACTCAATGCAGAGAAACTGACACATTACTTTCGCCAATTCCTTCCTCACTCCATGTTCCTTAGTAACAACACATAAATGAAGAGTTTCTATCACTAACCAAATACCAGTCTGATCATAAAAGAGGATGCTCTGTTCCCATTTGGAGCTTTCAATATAAAAGCTACATATTTATGGTCTAATTTTTTCATATTAAACTTGGGCTGGCAGGAGAGGAAACCAAGAATAACTTACTCTGCATGGCGTTTTGCTGGCGATTCTTCCACAGACACATGGCAATGAAAACGATCAGAATAAGAACCATCACGCCAAGGACACAGCCCACAATCAGATATAGCATGTCGCTGCTCCGAACAGGGCCGTTTGATGGGCCGGCATTGCTTCCACGATCAGGAGAGTTAGGTGGTGTACTTAGGTCCTTCACTGGATATTCCGATGCTCCAGGTGTGCGTTTCACTGGTTGAAATACAGGAGATACATATGGTCTTGTGAACCCAACTTGGAATGAGAACTCTGCAGAAATGTTATTCTACATGTGTTTATATATCTGTTATTCAACTACACAGTTATGAAGTGGAAAGATCTACCACTGAATTTAGTATCCCAATGATTTGTAGATGTAAAAATCTTGAGCTGAAAATTTTCTATTAGCTGATGAGGTCAACTAACATTGGCTGGTAACTGTTTATCTTAGAAAATGCCGTTATCTGCCTACCTATAATCCATTCTAAGAGCCATGTTATACTTCAACAAGCAATTGAATGTCAGCATTGCTAGAGACTGCACTAGCTTCCAGCCTGAAATACAAATCTTTCCACTTCTGAGGTCAGGAAAAACCACAATATGCATTTCTGTCAAGTAACCAGTGCTTATACTTCTATCTGACGTGAACCCTGCTAATCGTTACTGTTTTCAAAACGGCATTCTTCAGGAAATTAACAACCAGGTAGAAATCTTACAAAATTCAAGACTACGTCAGTAAGACTACCTGCAGTAAAGTGAAAGGAACCATTTCAGCAACTATATACCGAATTGTGGCCACTCTATGTAAAGAATTAGTTATTGGTCATTAATTTTGCAGGACTATATTTTTCTATCAGTAAATGTAACAACCAAGATTTTAAAAGGGGATTTGTACTGAAGATTTTTAATATTGTATTTATAGCATTAGAATTTGTTTTGCTAAAGGCTAGCTCTTGCTTAGGGAATCCAATAGAGAACTGCAAGACCAAGTTAGCTTTTGAATGCTAATTACCTCTTTGAACCGAAATGAGCAAACAAGCCCCATTCAATGTCTAGAGTCTCGTCAATATTCACCAAAGAGAAGGGCCCAAAAGGCTGCTTGTGACCTCTTCCAGAGCCAAGCCAAGAAGGATCAAGGCTAGACCATAGGGGCAGAGACAATGCTTGTTCCCATTTGGGGTTATTGCTTAAAGCCCCAGATTGCCTTGATTTGGTCCTGAAAGAGGTCATAAGAACATAAGAATGACCATACTAAGTTAGACCAATGATCCTTCTCACCCAGTATCCTGTCTTCCAACACTGGCCAATGCCAGGTGCCCAGAGGGAATAACAGAACTGGTAATCATCAAGTGATCCATCCCCTGTCATCCATTTCCCAGCTTCTGGCAAACACAGGCTAGGGATACATCAGAGCATGGTTTTGCAAGCACTTAAAGGAAATGTCAATATGAATGTTTGATAGCAGGTTGTCCCCCTGGCATAGTCTTAAAATCTTGAAGAATTACAGAGCTGTTGATAACTAAAGCCAGACTCTGGGTAGGATATAGTCCACCAGATGTAGATGGTCTGAGAGATTGCAGCTCTCAGAACTACCTTGCAAGGTAATAGGTATTGCACCGTAAGTTTGATGTGCACGCTTGTAGACTCTTCTCACAAGTCATGCATTTGAAGACATATTTTACTTTTAGTGTCAGCATATTCCCTCTGCAATGTAACTTGATTTTAAAGATTATTTTGCTTAAGAAACCAAAGTGACTGTGATAGTTAATTTCTTTTGCAAATAATTACTCTGGCATTTTCAGAGAACAGTATTATCTTCTTGCCAGAGGCAGGTAGAATTGATGCGAGTGGCAGCCAACTTACTCATCATGAATTAAGAATCTGAACAAGTCCTGAAGAGACAGTGTAGGCAGAAGTACATTATCGCCAGTAACCAACTAAGCTACAGCAAGATGGTGTCCGCCTAAGGAAAGGCCACCAACATCGGATGAACTGGGACTGCCAAGAGATCCGATAGGTCTAAACACCTTTGCCAACTCTCCTTCCTGGAGACAAACACATTGGATTGGTCTCTGTACAGTCAGAAAACCTCAGCAACAGTAAATAAGAACAATCCTTCAAACAATCATAGCAGATGCCATCAACTTTTTAAAATAAAAGAGGATCAGCGAATAGAGGATCAAAGGGTAATTTTCTCATCAGGCTTTTTCTCTCAGATAAGCAAAAGTCCCCCCGCCCCCAACTCACCTTTTGTCTCGCACATCATTACATTGCTGTACTCACTCTCCCCTCCCTCATTATAGCACTGCATTTTAATGTCATAAGATGTTTCTGGCTGCAGATGGCTTATCAAGTGCCATTGCTTTGTACCTGGAAAGAAAAAAGAAACGAGCTTTATTTTCTTGTTTGATATGAGTCAGGCGACAGTGTGTGCGTGGGAGAGAAAATGTCTGAGTCGTGGAAGGAAATACAGCTTCGTGCCCTTTTCACTGGGCTTTAAAAGTAACAAGGCTGGGTTGTCACAGCTTTGCGTGGTGAGCACAGAAAGCATTATCTTCAAAATATTTGATCTTGTACTTTTGAACAGAGCTGGTGGAAAATCTTCAGGCAATGTTTTTTGGTTGGAAATGTCAGGATTCTTTGGCTCTGTTCTGATCCTGAATGAAATACATATAAAAATCCAGTGGGATTTCCTATGAAACGGAAATTCTGGTTGATACACACGATTCTAATTTTAAAGCCAAACTAATCTCCATTTCTTACACTTGAAATGACTCTTTCCATCCTGAAAGATTCTTAAGCACTTTACAAGCTACCATACATATACACAGGAATCTCTTCATCCATCATTCACATGCACGCCTCTAGGGTGGGAATGTGCCCAGCTGTTTAACAACATCCAATGTTCAGGGCAAGTAGTGAGGCCGACTACTGTATCGAACTGAAACAGGAGAAATTTAGGTAGACAGAATGTAATTACTCTCCTGTTAGAATTTGGCCAGGTGCTGTGATAATACTCTGAGTACCATGGGATCGTCAGTGACTATAAATGTGAGGTCCCAGTTAAAATTCAAGTCATCCAATATTTTCACAGGCAGGATTCAGCCAATGTTACGGCCTCCCCTATCTCAGTAGAAGCCACTAATAATTTAACTTACACTTTGTGAAACATACAAGAGAACGCTCTCAGATAACAAGCCTGTCTTTCTCACTCCCCCAGGGGCATGGACTCCAATCCAAGCAAGCTTTTTCTAATAGAATGATTTTGTTAACTCTGGCTGCTGGCCAGCCGTTCATTTAGACACCCTCCTGAAGTACAGAGCACTTCAGTATAAATCACTCTCCGTTTTTACTTTCACCAACTTGTGACAAATTTTAATAAACAGGGACCCTTTTTTAAGAGTTTAATTAACTGTTTGAGCACTTCTAATCCCTCTTGGAAAATACCACCTTGAACTGTTTCCACTGTTTCTAAGAAACTGTCATGCCACCTACTGATTTAAGTATTAATTAAAAAAATAAAGTCCACTTGGCTGGAAGGGCCATGCCATCAAGATTCCATTCGAACGCAACAGAATTAAAGCTGAAGTACAATTCCCACAGCAGCATCACTAAAAATACCCTATAAAGGAGGGCGGTTTTCACTCCACGACATGAGGAAGGCTCTTTTCAGCTGCTTTCTTTCAGGGCTCTAAGCGGTGAACTACTATGAAACACAGCTCTCAGTTCACACACACGAAAATGAATAGATGCCCCAAATAACAACTTGTATTTAAATATGGGTTGATGCTGGAATTGGCTTATTCCTAAAGCACATTTCTCCAAGGCTTTTTACTTCTGTCTCCTCTCTCCCTCCGCCCCCAAACATTCCTTTCAGTAATTACTATACCAGGTTTTAGGTTTCTGCTTCAAACCATTAGAGGAACTGGAATCAGAACAGGCACTTTAACTGTGCTCTCCCTGAACCATTAGGAAGGGAAAACATTTAAACAACTGACATCAGACTACATTTAGGGTTAAAATTCAGTCTCTATGATCGAAGCAACAGGGAAAAAATTCAGCCCATCTCAGCAGGAAAGGGCAGGTTTAATTTTGCTTTTGCTGCAAGGTACAAATACTGGAGAGCCATATGATGCAAACACAAACATTTTTCTAAAATTGCTTGTGGCAACTTTTATAGAGGAAAAAACCTTCCGTAAGCTTTCGACTCTGTCTCAGAAGACAAGACTTAGCAGGAAATGTTAATGAAAGCTTAAGGCAACTCGTTAACTAACGCACCCATTGCAACAGCTTTTCCGCTAGTAAAAGAGTCTCCGTAAGATAAAATCTTCTGTCAAAACACAGATTCAAGAGTAACAGAGGGAAGACTGAAGGCCAACGTAGCCGTTTATAATGTGTAAGGGTTAACCAAAAGGCCTGGCACCTAAGTTAAAGATCACATGCTTCTCTATACTTTTTTAATGTAAAAAAGAATCCAGTCACATTTGAGTTGAAAATATCTGTCACTATTTTACAGAAAGAGTAAAAAAGCTTTAATGTTTCAAGTTGCCACCATATGAATTTCAATTTCAGGCTCTGGGACAGCCAAGCAGCTGCTAATGGTTTCAGACTGCCACAAAGATTTCAGTATGCATAAACATGAAAATCAGGAATAAGCAAATTTCACAGCACAGTGGAAGCGCATGTAAACAACTGCCCAGTGCACAACATTCATAAACACACAAGTTCTATGCCACAGAAGGCTAAAATAGGTTTACAGACAAAGATACTGGCTGCATACACTTTGAAGTAACCCTCTGAGCACAAATACCAGCTGTTTAACAGTCCTACAAGTGTGCAAAAGCTTACGTCACACCTGACAGTATTGTGCAGAATATAGTCAAAGAAGGAAGAATTTGCAAAATAAAGACCCGATCCTGCCTCAGTTGAAGTCAATGGCAAAAAAAAAAAAAAAATCGATCAGCTACAACGGGGCAAGACGAGGCTACTACATTTATTTAGGTCAGATAAGAACATGAGAACGGTCATACTGGGTCAGTCCATCAAGCCCAGTATCCTGACCTCTGACAGTGGCCCACGCCAGGTGCCCCATGAACAGATGGTTATCATCAAGTGATCCAGGCCCTGTCACTTAATCCCAGTTTCTGGTAAACAGAGGCTAGGGACACCATTCCTGCCCATCCTGGCTAACAGCCATTTGATGGACCTATCTTCTGATAAATCTACCTAGCTTCCTTTTAAACTCTGTTATAGCACTGGCCTTCACAACACGCTCTGGCAAGGAGTTCCAGAGGTTGACAAGTGCGGTGCGTGAAAATAATACTTTTTTGTGTTTGATTAAGAGGGTGTTAAAAAATGTAAAACATGACTCCTACTTCCACAAAAATGATGATCTAAAAGTTCCCAGCAAAATAACCCACTGGCTTACAATATCCGTTATCAATGTGTTTGAAAAGCAAAGTGTGAATTATGCTAACCTGTCAAATTAGCTAACATTTATTGAACGTTGCAGTATCTTGGGCTCAGAGAAGCTTTGTTATAACTAAGAGTAAAAAATTAAGCACCAGTAACACGTAACTGGAGAGAGCTTCCCAATTTACAACAGCAAATGGGTGTTACTCACTGTAACTGGAAGCTCTTTGAGATGCATAGTCCCTATTTGTATTCCACACATGGGTATGCAAAAGTGCCATGCACCAGGGTCCAGAATTTCTTTGAAGCAGTGTCTCTTAACCCAAACATTGACAGTATGTCGACACCTTTTCAGTTCCTCCTCTTACTGGGAAGCCACTTTTGCTACCAATCTCCCCTTGCCCAGAGAAGACTGGGACTGGGCTTGGTGTTCCGTGGGGACTTTATCTTTAAATTCTGTGAGCCTGTATCTTTAAAATCAGATTTGGCTAACTTACTCTCCAACCTGGGGGTTGAGCTAGTTCCGAGGGTTCCATGAGACACACCTCACCCGACCTGGACCAGTATGGGGAGAAAACATTTTTTTCTGGATAGTTTGCTGCTGGGATCTGTCCTTGTGCCCAGGCAAGTGTCCCTTACTCTCACGGGGAGTCCTGTGTGACGAGTCCCTGGGTTTGTCTATCTTAGAAAACTTGCACCTGTGAAACTACATCTAAAATCCATTTAATTACACAGCGAAAACCCCTCATTGTTAGATGCATGTAAAGTGGTTTAAATCTCATTGATGCCAGTTTATTTTATTTTAGTAAATTAGTGGATTAAGCTAAACTGGTTTAAGTGCATCTGCATTTAGGGCTGCAATGATGCACCAGAACAATTTAAAAGTGGAGTTTAAATCTATTAAGTTTGAACTATTGACGGAAGAAACAAGTTCATGCGGAGGCAGAATTTGGTGCTAAAAAGTTAAGTTCTCTACTGTTGGTGAATATATTATTATAGACTGAATTAGTTTGGGTAAAGTAGTTCAGATTTTATGTAAACGCAGCCATTCCGTTTACATGATGGTCTTCCCTGACAAATATCTGGCAGACTGCCACTGATAATGCATACGCCACATCATACCTTCCACAATATCTCTCTTGTAATCACTATCATTGTCGCTGTCCGTTGGTCGATAATAGATATAGAATCCTTGGATGGGGGTATTGTTGTTGCTTGAAGTAATATACTGGAAAAGAGAATAAAAATAATACGTTAAAGGATAAAAATTTTTTAAATTAAAATATTTGATTATATTTCAACATCTTGACAGAAGTAAATGTACTTCATTCAGGAAGAGACCAGAAGGATTTTCAAGAAAGAGTGTTCTTAAATAAGACAGAAGAAGAAACCACTATAGTTCAGATGATGTAACAGTTTCCATTTTAATCCCCTGCTACAACACCAGTTGCTGTCTGAAATTTCCATTTTGGCTGAGAATTTTTGCATGCTGGTCTTTGCACAAAGGTGAATTTCTTAGTGTTTTTGACCTAGCAGCTCAGGAGGAGGATGAAAAACACACACCCGTCCCATTGAAAAGAAAAATAAAAAATAATAAAAAAAAAATCTTGCAATCTTTTTCTGAACAGGCCTATAACTGAAACAACTGTGGTCTGAAAGCTGAAAACAGGCCTCAGTGTAAGTCAGTGCCTTTCAGTGTTTAAGAACAGAGGCGCCGACTTTCTGATTTCCCGACAGGTGCTCAACTACTGCCCCGCCTCTTCCTGCTCTGCCTCCACTCTGCCTCTTCGTGTCCTATTCTGCCCCCTCCCTCACCCTGCCTCCTTCTGCCCATCCTCCGCTCCCTCCCCACAGCGTCTCCTGCCCATCACCAAACAGCTGATCCTTAGCAGGCACTGGGGGGCAGGAGCTGATCAGTGGGGACTGCGGGTGGACGAGAGGGGGAGGTGATCAGTGGGTCCTCTATTTTCTTCCCCCAGCTTAAGAAAATTTTATTTGATTTGACAGAGCAATAAGCCTTTCAAAATCAAACTGTGTGTGCACTGATTTTTTTGGAATCAGGTTTCACTGTGAATTGAATGATGTATTTTGCACGTATATGGTACTCTATTAACTGCACTATGAAAAAAATCTAGTCAAACATCCTGTAGCAAATGCAGGCATGGGACTGGGGAAAGCCCTGCTGAAGGGCTGAGGGTGGATTCCTGCAGTTCTGAAGACCCCAGAAGGGGTCCACAGCAGGGAGCTCTGGACGCTTTCCTATATCCATTACTCTCATTTGAAGATTTTATTTTAAGTCAAAGATATGCTGGACCATGATGACCAAAGAAAAACAATCTACAAGAATTGTATAACTTCAGACATAGTATGTAGTCATACAGCTGAAGCCTGCTGTGAGGCACGGGGGGCAGAGTTAAGGTTGTCCATGCAACTTTAGCTTGTATTAAATTGACTGGCTTGGGCTACACTTAAAATTGGTGTCAACCCTAACAGAATTCTGTAAAAATACTCTTATGTAGTCCTCAGACATTTTAGACCAAGTTTCTTCAGTTTATTACTGATATTTTCCTCTTTCAAGGTTGAATTGTTCAGGCAAATTGCAGAACAGGGAATTCTGTGGAATTTAGAAATTACCCATGGTGCACTAGTGTACAAAAGCAAAATACAAATGATACGGTGATTTCAATAAGGACTTCAAAATATTGGTTTATGAAAGATGGAGTTACAGAGGAAGGAGGGGGAATGTTTTTGCAATATGGAATTTTTACTGGATACACTTCCTCTTCAGATGTAGCCTAACTGAAAATTCTCAGAGAATGTGATTTTGAGGCTTGGTGAAGACTTTTGGAGTGTGAACAATACAATGGTGGATTCTTTTCAAGGACTCATATAAACTAAAAGAGGATCCATTGTCAAACAACACTCCTGAGCTGTTTGGAGGAGTTAAAGTTGCTGTTAATCAACATCCACAACAAGACAGTATCAGAAGTACAGCAACAACCCAGGTTTCTAGATTTTAAATCTTACACTATAGGAAAATATGAGTAGATTGATATGGTTCATGGGATGGAGCCAACCATGAATCTCTTAAGAATACCACTCAGTACTGCGGGAAACAACTACATTGCTAGCTTTAGTGCGTTGGTCTTGATCCTTCATTTTTAAATATTTCTAACTGCCAAATCAATAAGAATTAGTCTACAGAAGGCGAAAAGAGCAGAAATGAAGCGTACTCACCGTCCATTTTAACATGATCTGAGTGTCGCTGACTGCCTCAGTGTAGGCAATGTGAGGTCCTGTGATCGGGCGGTTGGAAAACCGGTTGGTAAAGCCTGCGACTTGATATGGTCGAGATGGTGAGCTTCGCGGACTATCCCCGTAATTGTTAATGGCAATCACACGGAATTTGTATGTTGCTCCTTTCAAAGGCAAAAGATAAAATTAGGGGGTAAGAGACAAATCCCCACACGCTAGAAAAAAAGGCTCAAATGATTAAAAAAATCTGAGATAAAAAACACTGTGCGGAATTAGTTCTAAATTGATTTCTTGGGATTCAAAAAGAAAATTACTTGCTATCAATGATGTCTCTCTAGTGATTTTAGATGCGTAACTGTGACAGAACCTGTGTTCAGGCAGTGGTGAAAAACTAGTCAAATAAATTGGATGGGAAAGAAATTTTCACTCATGAGAAAGGCAAGGAAATGTTATTTCCCCCCTCCTAAAGCAGGGATGTCCAAGATTATAAAAGTGTATCCCACAAGACCAGTTGTGTGCATTTCTAGAGGTGATGGACAGTGGTCCTCCTTTGGCTATTTCTGAAGTTCTCCTGAACTTCTGTCTCATCAAAATAGTTGGCTGATGTTAGTATATTTGTTCTCTTGTTTCCCAGCCCAATTATACTAACCAATGAAAAACAAATGGAACGGCTGCAGAGAAGCACGTAGTAATCATAACCTAGATTTAGTATTTACCAGACATGACAATTAAGTAGGGAGGGGTTGAAAGAAAATGTACACAAACAACTAACAAACATCAATAAAAATTGAACTGGGGGGGGGGGCTGTTTCCTTCTTAGAGAGCTAAAAGCCAACTTCAATTAAAGAAACAAATTTCTAACCTGAGATGAGCTACAGATAAAATGGGCCTTTTAAATCATGTTTAGTATCTTAATGAATCTGCAATTATTTTATCTTCTGAAGTGCATGACCAGAAATAAGTAAGTGGTCATCTAAAAGAAAAAGGATTTGGAACGAGCAATCCTAAAGGCAGTGAAAAACTTAATACCTGGCTCTAAGTTGCGAACTTCCACTGACAGTTTAGAAGGAGAGATGCTATCGGCTGCAACTAGCCAATCGCTGTTTCGGCTCATGCGCTTGTACTCTACTTTAAAGGCAGTGATGGGGGAGCCACCATTTGCACGAGGGATCCACGTGACAAAGACAGAAGTCTCTGAAGCTGTGGAGATAGCAGGGCGATCTGGAGCCTCTGGAACTGAAATGGAAAATTGAGGAAGATGTACACAGGTGTCAGATGAGAAACATGGAACTCCGTTCTCTACAGAGCACATCTATAATTAGTTTAATCAATGAAGATGGACCAAATGTCTCAAACCTGGAGATTCTTAAATCTTCCTCCCACAGTCACTCCAGTATTTAAAATGAGAGGCACTTCTGTAAGTTTTCCTTTTTTCCTTCAGACCTGGGAAGAGCCCTAGTACTAAAAAGTCTTAAACTGTGTATGAACACTTAGTTGTGGGTGTGAACATCGCCATTTCCAACATCACTGATTGCGCTGCATCAGATCAACGCAACTAAATTATGGGAGCGCAAAAGTGTTTTTAAATAACCAGCACCACACTACCAGAAAATAAGGGAGCTACATTCTTTACCCAACAGAATTGAAAGAGACATGCTAATACACTAAACCCTACCTCTTCCTTAGTACCATACAAAGGGAGCATATACAACAGCAGTGGGTTGATTTGGTGAGAATAAAAAAATTGAACTGAAATTCCCAGAACCATGGAAAAAAACTGATCCAGAAATACTACTAAGCACTGAATTGTTTAAGCATAATTTAGAAGAAAGAAGAGCAAACCAAGCATATAACAAATGATATCAATACTTACTGAACTCACTTGAGGTTACAGACAGCAGTGGGAACAGAGAAAACGGAAAGAGGGGTGTTAGCAATCTGGTTATAAGATGTTTCATCAGGTAGAATGGTTAAATTTTCACTGCACTGGTTTATACGCATTGTTAAAAGACAACTGCCATAGAGGGAGGAAGGTATTTAATACGGAACAGAAAGGCAGTAGGTTATCTGGCACTAACTGGGTTTTAAATTCTTAAACTCATTTTCAGTCTATTTGGGTAATAGTTTCAACAGCGCTGAAGGGAGTTAGCAGGCTAAATACCATTTACAAAATTGACATATGCATTTAGGAGCTTCAGTCACTTTTGAAAATTGGACGTGGGTGCCTTTGAAAAATTTACCGTTCGTGCTCATGTTGTTTACCCTCACTCTGACAATGATCTCTACAGACAAGCCTTAGTGTACTGCAGGAAGACTGACACATATTTTAGCAGAAAGCTATTTAAAAGGGACATTTTCAACTTAAAAATCACTCCTGTTTGAAAATGAATTATTTACTGTTGTAATAGCCAATTTGATTATCAGTGATAAACTACAGAAAAGACGCTGACTTTGTGCATCTGATAGCACTTTGTGTATTGTCACCTTCAGTTTCACCTGTATACTTTGTGAAAGGCCCGCAAGAACAGGAGGAACAAAGTCAGAGAGTAAAGAAGACCACAAACATAAGAAAAAGTCCATGTAAATTATCAAAATTGGCAGTGAGATTAGGGGACAAATCTGCAAACTACTTAACTCATTTTTGGAAACTGACTACATTTCAAGGTCAGTGTCCCTTTAAATATCAAATTCACTGGATGAGCAATCCATTTGCTGCTATCTCAGTGTATAAACTACACTCTTCTGTAAGATAGGCACTGCATTTTGAGGATTCATAAATAATTATTGCAAGTCACAACAAATGACTGGATGAATTAAGATGGCTACTTAATATACTGCCTCATTGACTGAGGTGAACCTTTTAGTTAGCACTCTTAAAAGCATGAACAATCTGATTCTTTTCCTCTAAAAATGCATGCGAGCATAGAAAATCTGATAGTTTGAAATCACTTATATCTGAGCCTTGCTAACAGATCATTCACAAGAGAAAGAGACCTGCAACAGAAAGACAGACCTAAGGAATAAAAATGGACACATGACACAGAAGTACAAACAATTATAATTGAGAAATTAGCTTAAATGCATCTCATTTTATATCGCAACATCTAACGTGCGAATCGGAGACAATCCATTCACCTACCTCCACTGTGTCGAGACAGGTCTGGAAGGACAACCCCAAAGTTATTTGTCCCTTCCTGAACGACGGGATGTTTAGGAATGCCAAGTGGGGGAGATGGGGCCTGAGTGTTTTTTGAGGAGGATGATCTTTCTAAACAAAAGTTTGAGAGAGGATAAATAATTCAGTGACTGGAGAAGACATTGCCTGAAAAAGATCTGTTCCCTGCGTCATAGAATATCAGGGTTGGAAGGGACCTCAGGAGATCATCTAGTCCAACCCCCTGCTCAAAGCAGGAGCTATCCTTACAGTACGCCCCCTCCCATTGTTTTTACACAAGACAGTAACTTTAACTGTGGTGCAAGTTGGCACTAAACCTGGCTCCAATTACCAGCCAGGCTAGCTGTGCACTAGAGAGTTCCTCAAGGGCTGAAGGAGAAGAGAATTCTCCATGTCAATCTGCAGAGTCACTGCACAAACCTCAGGCTGGAGTAACCTCCATAACCACCGCACACGTATTCAGCCTGATATGCACTAGCCCCACCCTATATCTATAAGGGATAGTTGATTGGTTTGTGCATTGGCCTGCTAACCCCAGGGTTGAGAGTTCAATCCTTGAGGAGGCAGTTTAGGGATGGGGGCAAAAAATCCGCTGGATGATTTAATTGGGGATTGGTCCTGCATTGAGCAAGGAGTTGGACTAGATCCTTCTCTGAGATCCCTTCCAACCCTGAGATTGTATGATTCTGTATTTCTGCTAGGAGTTCAATGCCTGTTCCATTGGCTTCCCCCCAAATCATGCTCCTCAGTACACTGGAACCACCAACATTGGTAAAGAAATCATGATGAAAGCACTCTAGCAACAACATGGCCATAGGTCTAATGAAGCCCCCAAACTGGCAATTAAAAACTGATACCAGTGAACACAGCACATGGCTGCCTCCTCCTGGAAATAAATTGCTAGCATGCCTAATGATTTTTAATACCATTGATTCTTGTATTACATGACCAATTGTTTAATTCTTTGCATTAGTAATATTTTAAGCAGAGTGGATAGCGTATAGTGATTCAAACATTTAATGATCTAGTCACTCCGTTTAAACCTGAATTCAAAAATCACTCAAGTTGGGTGAGAACTCGGTTAGTGTCCTCAATACAGTGTCCGCTACAAAACTAGCACAACAACGTGCACTGGAAGTTTCTGCACAGGAAAGGCCTTTTTACACAGGAGTTTCATAGGTCAGGACGGAAGCAGCTTTATTAATTTGGGTGAGGACACTCAGAATGGAAGGACCAGTCAGGATTTGAACTTCTTTTTAAGTGCTATGTGACTGACCAGGGCCTGGCTGCCTGCTGATTTCAGCTTGGCTACTTTCATTAAGGGCTTGTACACGCTACTACTTACGTTGCTATAAATTATGTTGCGCAGGAGTGTGAATAAGCCACCCCCCTGAGCTGTTGCTCAGGGGTGTGAATAAGCCACATCCTGAGCAACGTAAATTACACCGATCTAAACACCCATATGGCCAGCGTTAGGTCAGCAAGAGAGCATTTCCTATTGATATAGCTACTGCCGCTCACAGAGGAGGCGATGGGAGTGCTCTCTGAGACATAGTGTGTCTTCACTAGATGTGCTACAGTGACACAGCTGCGCTGCTGCAGCACTTCTAGTGGAGATTAGCCCTACGAGTCCATATATAGCACAGCTGCCTTTGTAGTTTGTTTCATGAATTGAGGGGCAAATAATCACCACAAACAGCATGACAATTGAGAGTCTGCTGTCTTTAACTAACAAGAACCCTCTCAGCATAACCTCTATGGTAACACATGATCAGAATTTGACTTGCCGCTCGGCTGGATCCCATTTACCAACAGCCTTAGCTGTGGGAGGTGCTTCCTTTGATACTACATTAAACAACTGTTTCCGCAAATAGCTTTATAGACAAGCCACAGCCAACTTAAATGACAGGAATGTTCGGGCGATAACTTTGCATTTAGTAAACGCTGCACCTGCCTTTGCTGGTGCGAAATGTAAGCATGGCGGGTTGGCCTTCACCGGCAGCACTTCTCGCTACCATCAGAACTTCATAGAGGCTGGAGGGCTCCAGTTCTGTGAGACGAAGCTCGTTTTCACTTCCAGGAACACGAACCGTATGCCAGCTTCCCATGACACTGATGCCATCATCCAGCTGTATAAGAGGGAATAACAAGATGCTAAGAGCAAGACGAACCATGGCTTCAACTTTAGAGGTGGGAAAATATCAATACTTCTCCAGGTGAACTGGTTTTCTGGACATTGTATTGTATAAAAATGCCCAAAACTGTCAAATTATGTTCTGTCGCAGACTCACACTGAGTCCACCTCCTCTGCATGCAACCCACAGGGAACCCAAGGGGGGAAAAAAAAAAAACCCATTCCATCACATGTTCAATGAGTTTTACTTAGGGCCAGTGACAGCCCTGGAAATCCAGGTCTTTTAGCCACACAGCAGGTAAAGCACAATGTTCCTGCAATAGACCTGAACCCTGACCTAGAAGATCCCCCATATCAAGGTTTGAGAGAATTCAGTCTCCACATTAATTTGGTCCCTGGTCACTCAGCTAATTAGTACATATTACAATGGATATTTACTGCGAGTGTTTGTGCCTGAGGAACTAGAATGAGGACAAATGATTTCAAGAAAAATACCTAGCAGCCATTAGAGGGTGGTGCACCCATCTGGATTAAAGCAGAACAAAAGATAAGAAAGGTGGACAGTCAATTACCCTAACCTATCCCAGCCTTCCATGAATTTAAGCATCTTTACATGTTTATTGGTTATGAGGAGAGAGAGAGATTGAGATTGATTGATTTTATCTGCTTGGTTACCTCCAGAAGCTAGAAAATATGAGCAGGAAGATTGGAGATTTGTTTTTATTAGTGCACATATTTCCCTTTTTACAATTTTTTTTTTTTTTGTTTTACAGTGAATTCACCAGTTCCATTAGGCAAAAGATTTCTTTTAATATCTGACCTTCTGAGAAAAGCATTACCCCAAATCCCAAAGGAAAAGTCAGAGATTCTACCAAAAATAAGCTACTAAACAACATAAGACTTTAATAAAAACATGGCGGGCAGCTCCAAATGCTATGGATTACTAAAGTTTATACTGATGGCCTTGATTCAAATTCTTTCTTCAAAAGACACATTTCTTTCTAATGCTTTATAAAAAGAAATCTTGGAAGAAGACAAAAATCAATTAAATAGTTTGTATGATAGAAGAGATGGTTTTAAAACCATGATAAACTATCTGTCTACTAAAAATACAAAAATAAAAACATTTAACACAGAAAATATGATTGCTAATGATGGACAAATTTGAAAGTGTCAGATAAGCACCGAAAGTTTTGAATACTTATCTGAACCAACTATCTTTGGTTCATAAGTTAAATAGGCTCTATCATGAGACTTCCTGGATTTGGCTGATCAAAAATATCTTGCGGTATTTCTGCTTCAGGTTGGGACAAGACCAGGAAGAACAAGGATTTAAACTTATAAAAATATGAACTGAGTAATTTAGTCCTTCAGAAAAAAAGTCTGATTTAAGATTTAGTCCCATGTGATGCTTGGTTCTAATTCTAAATCAAAGAATTTCATTGCTTGCAAAAGTTATATTCAAACTACGCAGTGCGAATGAGCTCAGAACCAGATATACTGACTTTGAATGCATTTTTTAATTACTAATGTTGTATGAATAATGCTCCCTAGAGTCCAATTCCACACATACAATAATGGTACTACCATGAAAACAGAAATTTGAATTCTCTTGAACAAGGCCCAGTTAAACCCAGAAAAAGCAGCAGCTAATTTCAATCATCCCTAAACAAACTGCAAAATGATAGGTTCCTTGAGAAGCCTAAAACTATCTGCTGTGGTGTTATTCCCATCTTCTGCAAAGAAGCAGTACCTTGCGATATTTCACGAAGTAAGCATTGATAGGCAAGCCGCCATCCTTTCCAGAGCGCCACACCAGGTTATACATGTCTGGCTTGAGCGTCTGTGGAGGGCTGAGGATGATTGGGGCTTCGGGCGGCAAAGCACCGTTGAGCGTTTTTTCTGTAGCAACTGCATCAAGATGCAACTTTGTTGGAGACAAATGTGAGAACTCCCCTTCTGTATCGTAATCCTCATCACCTTCATCACTCTGGGCAACCTCCGGAGGAGTGACTTCTTCAGCTTTTGTGCTAGATTCAAAAGGAACTGCAGAAGAAAAATTCTGGTTATATCTACAAGACAAAGCCTATTTGCTTCATACACTAGAAACAATTAACGAACTACTGTCCTTCACTCCTAGATTCTACTGCGTCTTCAATGCAGGAACAGAGCAGGGCAGCATTTCATTGGAACGTAAGCATTCTAAAGGTGTAATACCTGGCAGATTGGCAGCAGTGGATGTGTTATAATTGATGTACCAGTTACGTTAGGTAGCTGCAATGTACTTACATGGAAAAAGTAAATAACTATACTTCTACCGGCATAAGCAGAGTAATTTGAAGTGACTCAAAGGCATTAAACTATGTCTGTACAATTACAATTTACTGCATGCACAAAATTACATTAAGGGCATTTTCTTAGCTCACTTTGTAAAGTTATAGTTGTGAGTAATTTCTACTAACATGGAATGTAACATAGCTGAAACCCAGCCAACTCATTTGAAAATGTATTGCTAAGAATGAGGTAAGCTTAGAGTCAGATCTAAAGTGCTATTTGTGATATTAACATATATTTCTGAAAGCCCCCTGTGTGTCTCCTCCTGCAGCTTTAACTGAAATGAGGTCAGTAGTACTGGAAAGCATAACAGACACAAATACTCTTAGGGAATCTTGGAATGGATACATAGCTTGTCAACATTCCAGGCAGCAATGGGCTGGAAGATTGGAGATCTGAGGTTAGCATCAAGACAAGCATCAAGCTTCAATATTTAAAGTGAGAACACAGGGAAATGACGGAGCTCCTGAGGTTGCACGCTGAAATGTTAGCCTGCCAGACGTTCTTAGTCCTGCCCATTCTTTCATAGATCTGTGTAGGTTTCTGTCACGTGTTGGGGTCCAGAAAGTGGAGGGGAATAAGGGGAACTTAGTTTACAAAATAAACAGAAATTCCTTGGTAATTTAAAGCGTAAGTGGTGTTGGCCTGGCCACCTCAGATTCCGTCAAACCTCCATTAAAATACCAACAAGTGTGGCTGCTATTTTTGGCCACTTCTTGGAAGCTGGAGGGGAAGGGAAAGTTTAAAAAAAAAACCCTGAAGCCCATGTTCTCAGCACGTACTGGTTTATTTAGGAACGCCGCAGAGTTTGGGGATGAGAGTCATAAGCAACACAAAGAGGAAGTCTTCAAGGCCAGACATCAGCTTGTTCATGACAAGAGAAGAAATGCCCGACAATATTCTCGCCTTTGAAGTGTATCTAGTACACTAAGTACCAGAGGGGTAGCTACGTTGGTCTGGATCTGCAAAAGCGACAGAGTCCTGTGGCACCTTATAGATTAACAGACGTATTGGAGCATAAGCTTTCATAGGGGAATACCCACTTCATCAGATTGACTATATAGGGTAGTGAAGATGTACCCTGAGAGAGACACTTAGATGGTGAGACACTGGTACAAACTTTAGCCTCAGGTGAGATGAACAAAAAGTACAAGGTGAATATCTGCTCACTAGGAACCTGGCCAACTCATTTCAATACGTCATGAAATAGCCACTTAATTTCTAATTCAGATTTTGATAAACTGACCCTCTTGACACTAAAAAGATGTTTCATCACATAAGGCACATGCCAGATTATCGAAAATGTTAAACGTAACATCTCCCGGCAACGCTGATGCTAGCTTACCAACTGTAAGAAATGCTTCCGACAGTGCCGAGCCGTGTTCATTTGTTGCTTCACAAGAGTATTTCCCAGAATGCTCTGGAGTAACTGCCTGAATGTATAGGGAGCTTGATCCAGCTCGAGACATGGTGAAGTAAGTGGGTTCCAAAGTGGTGCTGCCTCTTCTTGTGGGTAAAGATTTTCGTGGTTTTGAATGAAGGACCTGAGAAGGGTGGCTGGTAATAAGTCCATGGCTGTTGTACCAACGGATTACAGGAATAGGTAGTCCAGTGGCATTGCATGACAATGTAACATCACCACCGTCTACCACAATGACACTGGCTGGTGAAGAAACTATAACTGGCTTGGAACCTTTGCCTGTTTAAAAAAAAAATTCATACATAAAATTAAATCACTATACTATGGAATCTATTGTCTAATGCACAGAGAAGCTGTTAATATGGCACAAAAAGGAACACATTCAAATATTTGTCATTTATACAGGTCTTTAGTTTACTGGTTGCTAGTAATTTCCCAATTCACTGCCTTCCTGAACAAGGAACTGAAAACTTTTTATTGAAACTTTTGTGTGGAGAAGGGAGATGCAATATTAACCTGCCATCTGCACTTGGAGTGTACAGGAACAAAAACACTCAAACCTTAAACTCTGGAATTAGTTAGTTAGAAAGACAAATTCCAAGAGAACCTGAAACCATTCAGCTCAGATGATTTAGCGCAATGGAGTTAAGATGTAAAACAGATTTAGTTACACTTGGATTTAACCCTGAAGTTTAGGTTTAAAAAAGTTTAAGAATCACTACAACTGAGCCACCAAATACCTCCAGCTCTCCAAATACTCCTATCAAAACATGGCTAAAATTTCAAAAAAGCCAACACTGTCTAGGAGAGAAACCCTAATCCTAGTGAGGTAAATAGAAAGGAGCATAAACATTGCCAAATTAAGTGTAAAAATGTAAAAAGGAAAGTCAAAAAGGAGTTTGAAGAAGAGCTAGCCAAAAACTCCAGAGGTAATAACAAAATGTTTTTTAAGTACATCAGAAGAAGGAAGCCTGCTAAACAACCAGTGAGGCCCCTGAACAATAGATACACAAAAGGAGCACTTAAAGACAATAAAATCATTGCAGAGAAACTAAATGAATCCTTTGCTTCAGTCTTCACGGGTGAGGATGATAGGGAGATTCCCAAACCTGAGCCATCCTTTGTAGTCGACAAATCTGAGGAATTGTCACAGATTGGAGCATCATTAGAGAAGGTTTTGGAATTAATTGATAAACTTGACAGTAACAAGTCACCGGGACCAGTTGGCATTCACCCAGGAGTTCTGGAAGAACTCAAATGTGAAATTGCGTAACTATGGTTTGTAACATGTGCTTTAAATCAGCTTCTGTATCCAGTGACTGGAAGATAGCTAATATAATGACAATATTTTAAAAGGGCTCTAGAGGTGATCCCGGCAATTACAGACCGGTAAGTCTAACATCAGTACTGGGCAAATTAGTTGAAACAATAGTAAAGAATAAAATTGTCAGACATATAGATGAACATAAATAGTTGGTCGAAAGTCAACATGGTTTTTGTAAAGGGAAATCATGTCTTACTAATCTATTAAGAGTTCTTTGAAGGGGTCAACAAATATGTGGACAAGGGGGATCCAGTGGACATAGCGTACTTAGATTTCCAGAAAGCCTTTGACAAGGTCCCTCACCAAAGGTTCCTATGTAAATTGTTGTCATGGGATAAGAGGGCTAGACAGACCTTTGGTCTGACCAAGTATGGTCATTCTTATGTTCTTATGCAAATCTATATTTGAGGCAAGATTTTTTTCTCTCTTTGCCTTCTTTTAAATTCTGGATCCTTGAAATAAAGGAGCTGAGTTATATCTTCCACTCCCCCATGAAATACTTCAACAAGTGATGGATAAATAAATCGTACAATTTGCTGCTTACTGTTGTCAGAAATAGACGTAGTCGATACATAAACCAAATCTTTTGGCAAGAAAGCTAACGTGCGTCAGAAAAAGCAAAGGTTTTAGTTTAAGTTCTTGTATAGTTAAAAATGTCCCTATACCTGTCTGGACTTGAAGTCTCCCAGTAGATTGCATAAAACCAATGCCATTGTTTGCCACACACTGGTACAACCCAGAATCCTCCTTGGTGATGCCTCTGATTCTCAGCCTGTTTCCTGTGACCAGATGTCGTGGAGAGAGATGGATGGGAGCTGCATTATGGAACCAGGTAAGATTAGGAGCAGGGTTTCCATGAATATTACATGAGAAATGTATAGTTGTACCCACAGCCACTGTTTGATCCTGCAGTCCTTTAGAAATTGAGGCAGATTCTAAAAAACAGACAAATAGAATGTGAAACCTTGCAGCCTGATCTTTCAGGAATCATGCAGAAACTAATTATTAGATTACTAGACTACACTTTTAATAACCATATGAAATTCTGCAAACTTATCAAACGTGGAGGCCAAGCTTAGTCATGTCTTATGCTCAAAGAAAGATAAATACTTGCTTCTAAGGCATTGCTCAACACTTACTTTAATGGCTTTTTCCTTCAGTGTAGAAAAGTCACGCTTACACTACAAAAGTAAAGGATTCCTTTAATGGAAAACTCTTTTTGACAAAACTATTTCCTGTTTCAGCATCTCTACTTTATAAAACAAGCTTATTTTTTTAAACCATTCAGACTATTTGGAATATACACATATACACATATCTAAGCCCTACCATATTTACCCCTGAACAGTGGTAAAGCCCCCACTGACATAAATGAGAGCAGACAGGGAATCATTGCATGGTTTTGAAAATCCCACACAGAACTAGCATGAAGACACAAACCTTAATATTTTTAATTACAAATTAAATGTCTATGACAAACAACCAGAAGACTTGCAGCCAGAGGTATACTTGTACGTGGTTAATGAACAGTAAGCCCAGACTGTTGCCTTTTGCTAGAATTCTACTTTACCCTCAAGAGTTAGAGAAGTGTGCAAATCTCCAGGAGATAAACACTAGGATCATCCTTAGCTACCTTCTATTTTAGGTAATAGTAAGAATGTTGGGGTTGAAAAAGATGAAAGCATGATTCCTTCAATATGATCTAAGGATGCTGCAAGACTGATTCTATCTTAAGTTATGCAGTGCCCAGAAGGATTTGCTACAAAAGAAAAATGGAATAGTGATGAAACACAGAGGCACAGCAGTAGCCAACTACATACTGATGGGAGGAAAAACATTTTAGTATGCTCACCCCTTCCAGCTAACTTTTTGTTTAGTCACTACCATCAATGGAGAAAGGAGAAGCATCCTACTTTGGCACATAATGCATCCAGTACTAGGAGGTGTGCATGGCTTTTTTGCAGACAAACAAGTTTTGTCCCAAGGAGCTCACAATCCAAAATAGATTAACACAATAAAGGAGGACAACGGATTTGGAGAGAGGAGAATGAGTCATAAGGGATACAAGCAGGGAGAAATCAGGATATACTACTTAAGTACATATCTTAATTCCTCGGTGATGTAAAATTAATTTTAAAATACATCAGCCCTTGTCTAGGTTAAAAGAGCATGAGGGGAATTTAGGGTCAAGAGCTACTGTACAACAAAAAACAGGAATGGTCTTCAACCTAAAACTTGCAAATAAATAATTCAGTTCCTTCCTCTATTTCTTACCAAGTATAGTTACTGTGTAATTTATATATTTCACTACTCCAGACTCATTTGCCACCACACAGGAGTAGTTTCCAGCATCCAATGTATCAAGTCTGTCTGTCACAAGATGGGAGTGGAACAGTCTCCACCTGCTTCCAGTCAGTGCATCCTGACCATCCTTAAACCAGTGGACGCGAGATGCAGGCAACCCACCAACAACACACTCTAGAGTGAGGGGACTGTGCTGAGGTACCGCCAAAGCCTGAGGAACGGTGGGGTGAAGAATGCGAAAACCTTCTGCCGAAGTGCCTGGAAGTAGAGTAAAGGAATACACAAAAGATAAAACTCCTGAATGATCCAATTTTTAAACAGAATTATTAAATATTTTTTCCTCTAGTGGCTCCCTCTCCTTTCTATCAAAGCCCTGAGGTTCTGCGTGTTACCAAATTTACTCACTTACACTGCCGACAGATTTTCTTATAGCTGAGTACAGCGTGATGGTGCTTTCTTGCATTGTTCCCCCCGACCCCAAGTCAGCTGGAGTGGGGGTTATTGAACATGAAGTGCAGAGTCTTTTTGGCATTTGAGCCTACTTCTCACACACAGCAGTACACACCCACTGCTACTATAAACTCTGCATTACTTTTGCAGGAAGGAGTTCATTACCTCTCCATCAATGTTCCCATCACTGCCATTTATGTTAATAAGAGGACGAACCATAAGTAGCAATAAATTACTCCTTTGGCAAAAAGAACAGGAAGTGAGCATTTCATCACAGATCATGTACTTGACAACTCATGTTAGAAGAGAGCATGAAATTAATAATATAGGTGACTATTTCTATACAGTGGAGCAACCATATACCATACTGATGAAATACATTAACACACACACGCAAACAGGAAAGACTTTGCAGACTCAGATTTTTAGAGTACTAGATATTCATGCTAGGAATTTTTTTAGGTTGATTTTTTCATAAAGTCACAAAATCAAAGTCAGTTACAGCAGACAAAAAGTATTCTGCAGACATTTGCTAGCTATATTACATATAGTAGAAGATCAGAGTTTCACCTATCAGAATAGCGCAACATTAAGATATAGCAGAGTTTATTAAAAATACTCATTTAAGGTGGAACAATTTAGTTGAAAGCTTTTACCCTTTAAAGCCAACCTCATAGATCTACTAAATACTCACGGCTGACTATGAGCTTATGTCCAGTGGGTTCTAATTTGAGATCATGAGTGACTGGGTTGTATGCAGCACATTTATAGGAGCCTTTATCCTCTAAAGAGACATTCAAAATCTGCAGATTTCCAGATGGTAGAATTAGGTAGTTTTCTGAGGAAGGGAAAAGGCTGGTTTAAAATTAGCTTCAAACAAACAGTTAAAAAATGTATTCAGTCAATTTCTCTAGCAGCATGTTCTATTAAGTGCATTGCTGCGAAGTGATAACTCTGCCAACAAAAATCCATTCCTGTAAGGGATGTCTTTACGAAGATAGATGCATCTGTAGTGAATTGCATAATGAGCGTTCAACTTTTTAGGCTACTACACAGTTGAAATCGTAACTAGTATTTTTGCGCCAGGTCATTTATATTAGTGACTAGTGTCATAAAATTTCTCACCCGTTGATTGTTCCAGCCATTTTCCCCGTACTCGAAAGCGAACTTGTGCTTTAGGGTTACTTTCTGGGACCTGACAGCCAATGAAAGCAGCACTTCCTTCTTCTGCTGTAACTGTGTGTTTCACCGAAGTATCAAAATCATCAAGATCTGGAAGATAGTTTACAAAGGTAAGGGAGATTGTGGATTTTGGAGAAGCCGGGGTTATACAGTAATTACTGATCGCAAATACAGCAGGTTTTGATCCAAATGAATATTGTTTCTGACAACTTCTCTGAACTCTCCTGTAAAGAAGTGTGACATTTCATGTAGGGCTGTCAAGCCATTAACATTAATCACACTTAATCATGCAATTAAAGAATAAAAGAATACCATTTTCAAATATATTGATTTCTGATACCACGCAGAATACGAAGTGTACAGTGCTCACTCTATATTTTTTATTGCAAATATTTGCACAGTAAAAAAAAAAGAGTATTTTTCAATTCACCTACTACAAATAATGCAGTGGGGTCTCAAATTGTGGGTCATGACCCCATTTTAATGGGGTCACCAAGGCTGGTGTTGGTCTGGGCCCCCGCAAGTCTGAAGCCCAAGCAACACTGCTTAGTGCTTCGGTGACATGCCCTCCTCTCAGCGCAGAAACCCTTGGGTGTGGATTTACTATAGCAACGGGAAAACCCCTTCTGTTGCTGTAGCAAGTGTCTATACCACAGTGGCAGCTGTAGAGCTTGTAATGTAGCCATACCCTAAGTCCCTCATGTAGAGCAATACAGTATGCAAGTTGCTCTTTTCCTGCTAGCTTCCATGTTCAAAGCTTATAGCCTGTAAAGTTTGTCTATGCTGATTACCCTTAGAGGTCTCCTGAGGGGGTTTTGCTATGGGTCAGCACTTTACCAAAACACTTAGTCCTCTTAGTTATGAGAAACTCTCCTCTCACAGGAATTCTGTACATGCTCCATAGATGGGGCATCCTTAAGAAGAGGTTACTCAAATCTTGGCTGACAAAGGCGCAATTCAGACATAACTCTGAGGCAGGACAGCCAAAGCAAACTCTACGGAAACAGTCTTCGATGGTACATAATCTTTTTCTTATGAACTTGGCCTGTGACCCCTCTACTTCATGTTTCTTTTTTAATGATCAAGCAATTTACAGAACCGCTACTAAGGCAAAGATAGATTAGATGAGAGAACGTAAGAGCAGAGCAGAAAAAAGGAATTTAAACACAAAGCGACAGAGGATTTTGACCAAACTAAATTGATGAAAAACAGAAAAGGACATTTTTGAAGGAAAAAATAATGAATTCTTCTTTTCTTCCCCTCCCTCCTAGTTTTCTAATCAGTTCTAGGGTCCAAGTACATGCCTTACCTTAGCTGTACACTGCATAGATATCATCTGTAAACTCAAAATGGCTGAGAGCTTAAAATTGGACAGCAACGGATGACAAAACCCAGAGTTGATTCAATCTTATGATATTCTGAACAAAAAGAGCCCTCAACCATGCTTGTAGCTGCATCCACTGCTTCACACGAACTCAGACATTTTAGGTTTTAGAGTGACACAAAGAGCGACATCCCTGTAATCTTATCACATCATCAATTTTAAACTAGCCTCTGCCCCAAAGATTGTGTGTGTATCTTTCTACAGCTCTGAAGCTCTAATAGATGCTATATTAAATATATATGGAGCGATTTTAAAAAGCCCTGCTTTCCCAATAAAGTTTGAGTGTTTTTTCTTTGAAAACGGGATATTTTCAAAAAAGTTGCATTATACTTTTTCTGAAAGTCAAAATGAGTCAGGTTTCTTTCACCTCTACAATGGAAGAAAACACTTCATACAACTAGTCAACGGCAACTAAATTTTGCCAGGTGGCTAAGAATAAAAAAGTAGAAAATAACTTACGGCCTGTGGATACTACAGCAGGCCTACTCACAACCGCACCGGCACTGCAGTTGGCAATGCACTGATAGTGACCAGAACTTGAGGGGCTGAGAGAGAAGATTGTCAAAGATCCTGGCTGCACCTCCACTTGCTCCGTCCCGTTGTCCAACCTCTGTCCGTTAAACAGCCAAGATATGTGAGCTGTGGAGGGCTCAGCTGAGCAATGAAGCTTTATGGGCCCACCAGGCTTCTGGATAGTAGATAGGGGCTCTGAAATAAACTGAGGAATCAAATCTAAAGAGAAAGAAAAAGACATTAAATGGCTGAACAATACTTCGCAGTACAACATTTGAATACCCTCTGAAATCTGTCTCGATCAGTTATACTTTGACTTGTATGGAAGAATGGACCACATTTATTTATTACTGTGCAAACCAAAAAGGGATTTCCCTGCAATTGTTCTCCAAAAACAAAGCTTGGAATGATCACCCCAAAAGTCTCAAGCCACTGTACACAGATGTGGCAAAAATTCCCTTACACTGAAGTCCTGAGTGATAGGTTCCAGCAGAGGGTGGACAGTTTCTTTCACAGCAGGAGAACAACTACTGACAAAATAATAAAAGGCAGGACAATACAACATTAAACCATTTACAGAACCTCCACATTCTTTGAGGAGATGGTGTGTCAGTGGTAATCTGTCAAAATGGAGACCTTTGGAGAACAGGCAATTCTCTCTTTTCAAAAGATATTCATCGTGACAGATTCCCACTACTAGACACTAACATGCCCCTGGGAGGTCATGATAACAAAAGCAGATAGCCTGCAACAATAAACTACTTGAACCCACCTTAATATTCATAAAGGGATAAGATACATCCAAAATTATACAAGTGAGAAAAGAGTCTTCTCCAAAATAAGATGACCAGGGACACGAGAGTTTGGGTGTCCAAACACCAGAAAGATATTGTTACAATGACAGACTAAATCTAAACTTGGTGTCCTTATAGACAGGGGTGGGCAAACTGATGTGGCCCTCGTGTCAAAAAGAGTTGCAGAATTGTATGGAGGGCCGGGTAGGGAAGGCTGTGCCTCCCCAAACAGCCTTGCCCTGCCCCCTAGGTGACTCCCTCTCACTTCCCACCCCGACTGCCCCCCTCAGAATACCTGACCCATCCAACCCTCCCGCTCCTTGTTCCCTGCCTGTCCCCTCCAGAGACCCCCTACCTGTAACTACCCCCTGGGATCCCACCCCCTAACTAAGCCCCCCTGCTCCTTGTCCCCTGACCGCCCCCTCCCAAGACCCCCCACCCTAATGCCCCTCCCTGAACTCCACCCCTCCCTTCCTTGTCCCCTCACTGATCCAACCCCCTATCAACACCTGACTGCCCTCAGGACTCCCTGTCCCTTATGCAACTCCCTGGCCCCGGCCACCTTACCATGTTGCTCAGAGCAGCACGTCTGGAGCCAAACACGCTGCCCGCTGGAGCGCGCAGCCCTGCCTCCCAGAGCGCTGCCCGCACGGCTCCAGAGGAGGGAGGGAAGGTGGGAGAGGGTCCGGGGGTAGCCTTCCCAGCCAGGAGCTGAGGGGCCAGGCAGCATGGTCCCATGGGCTGTAGTTTGCCCACCCCTGTGATAAGGCCACTCACCTTGTAAGCACATGCACAGAAGCCCACTTGGCTCTTTTGCAAGTCTTCTGATGGGACACAGAATGATAATTTGAAGATGTAGCTAAATCGTCCTGTATAAAATGTACTTTGACATGACTTTCAAAGTTCTAGACCTACTATGCTGTCAAAGTAGCTTCAATCAGGTTGCTGTTTAGGCATGTTTATCTACGAGACTGCAGAACTTATTAAATTAGGATGAAATAAAATGTTAACGTCTATCTAAGTTATATGCAGTGTAGCTGTGTCAGTCCCAAGATGTTAGAGAGACATGGTGGGTGAGGAAACATTTTTTATTGGACCAACTTCTGGTGAAAGAGACACACTTTTGAGCCAGAGAGAGCTCTTCTTCAGGCCAACTTGTCTTTCTAAAGTTTACCTAAGATTTCCATGTGCTCCAAATAATTGTACTTCACCAAGTAGAACCAGATGAAGATGGAACCGCAGCATCACGTTTGTAAGGCTGTCTCTCACCGTAAGGGTTAAAAACTTTTATTTGGTAAATGAAAACTTGAGTTCTGCACAACTTGGGTTATGCAAGTCCTTTGAAAGGGCAAATTTCACACTCAGCAGCCATCCGGGTTTTTCCAGCCCTACCCACTGAAACATTGCAGAAAGCAGTTGGAAACAATTTCCAAAGTTGCGCACATTCCTGCTAATAACAGAAACCGGTGCACAGAGGCAGTAAACAAAAGGCAACCGTGGTGACTTCTGTTATGTTAGAAGCAGAAGAGGGAGGGTGGAAATCAGTGTTTGCCAAATAGAAAAAAATGGTAGTGGAAAAAGCAGTTTCTGGTTTGTGAATATGTTGTAAACACTGAAATATTAAAAAAAAAATAGATAGTATGTTTATCGCAGTGACCTATGAAGTTTCCAGTGAATGGTTCTGCTCAATTCACATTTTCTTCTAAAATCACTTCACTCTTCCACTAGTCTTACAGATCAGTTTCAGATGAGAGATTGTTTAATGATTTTTAACTGAGCCATAAAAAACATGCACAAACAGAAAAAACAATGGAAAGTAAAGTGTGGTTCTACTCAGAAAAATCAGCTCCATAAAACATGGAATCCTGGGGTTTCATAAAGAGGCCAGATCTATTTTTTCTAGCTTTTGAGGGGAAAGGATAGCTCAGTGGTTTGAGCACTGGCCTGCTAAACCCAGGATTGTGAGCTCAATCCTTGAGGGGGCCATTTAGGGATATTGGGCAAAAATCTGTTGGATGATTTAACTGGGGATTGGTCCTGTTTTGAACAGGAGGGTGGAACTAGGTAATCTCCTGAAGTCCCTTCCAACTCTGATGTTCTATGATTCTGGATGCTAGCATGACAAATGTGAAATGGGATCTCAGAGAAAAGCAGTGGTCTTTCTAGTTTGTAGATCAGCATCAGTAAAACTAGGGGCATTAGTTACATCTTAAGGTGCCACAGGACTCGGTCAGTTACATCTTTGTCACTCCACAGTCTTCAAATTTTGCCTTTGGCTAGAACTGTGAAACCACATGGTTCTGTGGATGCACAGGGTATACCTGGGGCAGAAAGAGACCCTGAACATGGAATTTACTTAATGAGTTTCAGGATGATTGAAGAACAAGATTCATCTCATACTCTTGCATTGCCAGGGGAGGGCTAACACCAGTAAAAGCTTTTGGCTAAATTAAGACAAGCTGACAGCACTCAAGGAGCTGATCTGCTATTAAAACCATGCAGTTTTTACATAAGAGCTTTTCAGACCAGAGCCAAGCTTTAATTTGTTAGAGATTCAACTTCTACCTATGTCTTTTTGCATACTTTTACCATCCCTGAAACACCACTTTCCATGAGCAGGAGGCAAGACCTGAACAGTGCATGACAGTTTAGTTAGAATTCTTTACACTTTCCAAAGAAAATCAGTAAATATGATACTTATTAATGTGAAATATCCACTTAGTCCTACATTTTCAGAAGTGACTAGTGATTTAGGTGCTCCACTTAAACTTTACAAACACTTGATTTTCAGAGTGTGCTCTTCAATATCTTTTGAAACTCAGACACCCTTAAGATGTCTCTAATTGGGTGCCCCAAAATTGAAGCACCTGTAAAATCCTTAGTCATTTTGAAAATATAAGCTTCTAACAGCCAAGCAAGTTACCTAAGTCAAGATGAAGCTTTACCTGAACTTGTAGCGGAGAAGAGAACTGTAGCAGTGACGAAGAGCAGTGCCTGTAAGGGTCTGGGATCCGGATGCATAGCGCCAGATTACAGAAATTGAAAGCAGAATTCCAGATTAAGACAAGGTACTGAAAAAAATATAAACAAGAAAAAAGTCTACAGTAATTTTCAGATACTTTTTTCTTCTTTGCATGCTGTTGACAGAAACGCAATCTGACATTTGATTCAAGGAAATTCAAACCTTTAAGAACTAGAGATTTTCCATATCTAAATGTGATACTACCCCTCTCTTGGCCAATACACCAACCTGAATCATAGACTTTCAGAGCTAACACACGTGAGTTGCTACAGTGTGGGCTAATTGGCGAAGGCCATGTAGCTGTGGGTTACATAAGCACATGACACTACTCCAGATGAAGTAGAGACAAATCAGAAGTTTGTAGATGTTTTAAAAATTGTACCAAAGATTGAGAAATTATAGATCCAGAGGAAAAAATCATGGTTCTTGTACTGATTTAACCATCAGCCAGGATTGTTATTTTATCACAGATACGCAAGAGCACATATGAATTCTGACATACTAGGATACTAGATACACAATATGTATTATGCATAGAAATCTAATCTGGATTTGACTGTAATGGGATTCTGCACAGGCATAAAAGGTTTCCCCAAGGTGGAGCAACTTGCAGGTTATGAGCCTGTTTCTCTAGCACCAGCCATTATTTACCCACTCCTGACCGGATTTTATATTCACTAATCTAAACTTCAAAGCGCTTAAATTCTGGAATTTCAGATTTTCTGAATTTATCAAGTGCACATAAGAAGGGTCCTAATTTACCAAACACTTTGTGTCCCTTTGTGCTCTGTAAAACACCATTCTAAAGTTTGGGGACCTCTGGTTTAGGCTATTTCTAATCTAAAACTTTCCATGAGAAGAAAATATATGACATGTACCATTTACAGGGTGTCTTGACAATTTAGTTAAAATACTTCACATTTTCCAACTTAACCTTGCTAATCAACTTACTTGGCAATAATCTTCAGAGTGTATGCCTCAACACACTGAAATCTATTCAGCAAAATATTGTTTGTAAAAAAATCTGATCAAGAATCGCCAGGAATGTGACTCAAAGTTGGCTGTGTTTGGTACAGCAGTTCTTAATATGAAACTCAGCCCTTGTTTATAAACAGAGAAATAAACTTAGCCTACCTACTGAAGTACACAAGTCTTTCATTATTGCTTCACTGGAACATCATGCAGAGTATGCATTGGCTGACTTTTATAAAAGCCAAATCGCACTTTCAATATTTAATTGTCAAAAATGACCAATATCTACCTAAAATTATTTTCTTCATCAGACATGCAGTCGTCTTCTATCCTCCCATTCCTCAAATCATAGATTAATGTGCCATAATTACACAGGCTTACAAGCTACTTGTGTTTCTCCAGATAGATAATTAGGCATTCAGTTACACTATGCACGCAGATCCAGATTAAAAAAACTCAGCACCTCTTTTCCAATAATTTTAAAATACACACACAACGCAATTTAATTCCACAGAAGGATTTAAGTACTGTCACTACATATTGAAGAAGCCCACAATAGAACCATAACCCGAAAAGTTGTACAGAAACCGAAATGTTTTATCCATAAACTAGTCCGCACCAGATCTCAGTTTTGTATTTCATAATATCCATGAAACAATCAACCTATCCTGCTGTCAGCTGTTACATACACCGAACTCTTAGACCTTAAATTTCTGACACTTGTGCCCCTCCAAATTTGTGGAGATAAGATCATGTTCCTCTCCAAAATCCCCAATATCTGCATATGATATTTACATAAATTCAAATAAGCAGAAAAAAAATCTGTTGGACATTCATCTAAGTGCCCCCCCTGATATTTAAATACACTACTTCACAGTTACCTCATTTATTAACATAGGCTATACAAGAAAATAGCTGTTGATAACATTCACTGCATTTTTTAAATGCTTCATGTGTCAGCAAATTCTATGAAAATGTACATTTGATGTATGGGCTCTGCTGGTCTAAAGCACACTACTCAGAAAATGATGAGCACCAAAATGTGGTAAAGGATACCAATGTTTCAATTTAAAAAATGGAACGCAGTCTTGTAACTTTCACATTCTCAAAGCTTGAAGGTCAAGGTAGCATGATGAAAATGCAAAAAAGGTCAGAGAGATCTTAACAGGAGTAGAAGAACACTTCATGTTTCCTAGAGGCTACTTACTTCTTGTTTTTCCATGCATATCACACTGAAAATTAAAAAATGGTCCAAGTGGATCCTTCTGAATTATGTTAGAAAATGCACTAAAGTAAGGTTTGATAAGCCTGCAAGACCATTCAGTAGCTCTACGTGCCTCACTCTTAAAGAGTCCAACAATTGCTAATTCCTTCAGAGAGCACTCAAGGATATTTTTGTTAACACACAGATGGCAGAAAAAACTAGCTGTGTGGAAAGTGCTTGGTTTATTTGAATATTCACTTGGTTCAAGGGCAGGAGAGCTACCCCACTAGCGAGCACACAGGACAAAGTAAACATTCAGAAAACTTGTTAACATGAACCACTTTTCCGAAAAAGGTGGGGGGTGGTGTTTCTTTTTGCCAAATCTTTCCTCAACTATTTATTTATAAAAAGCAATGAAACGTAAATTCTAGGTCAACTTTAACCCCAGTGCATGAGGCTACTGGGTTACACAGCAGCTGTCTTTAACCAAGGCAAAGCTCATTATCTTCAACTAAACCTTATCTTATGAAATCTCGCCTTTATCCATTCTCTGATTTCCTTCTGTTTATCTTTTTTACATGTTCCTTATTGCCAGTGTCAACAGCTATTCTGCTCTTTTGATCTTTTAGTAGGCTTGAATGACATTGCAACCAATTACAGTGTATTATGTATACAGAAAAAACTGCACAAGAAGTCATGCATATGCCTAAGTATCCTCCGACTAGAAAAACACAAGTGTGATATAAAAAACGTTATTGAATCTAAAGTAATCAGCTGGAAAAGCAATATTCGTGTTTGGGCACTTGTTTCAAATTCATTTTTAAGAAAAGACACTGATCTAAATATTGGCATCTGCTCAGTTCTTCTGTCATTTTTATATCATTTTTATACCCAAAGAGCACCTAAGTAAGAGGAATATTTAAATTGAACAATGTCTAGAGAATAAAGACTGCAGCACCATGTATTAAAGCTTTCCTTTTACTGTACTTATGTCTCGTAAATATCAACAAAGAAAAATGATTTTATAATGTATTAGGTTAATTACTTTCCGGCTGATGATTGATCAATGGCCTACATCAGCGGTTCTCAGCCAGGGGCCCGGGGCCTCCTGTGGGGCTGCGAGCAGGTTTCAGGGGGCAGCCAAGCAGGGCCAGTGGATACCCTGTGGGAATCCAGGGTAGGAAGCCAAAGACCCACCGCATGGGGCTGAAGCCCAGGGCCCTGAGTCTTGCCACCTAGGGCTTAAGGCGGAGCTTCAGCAGCTTAGTTTTGCGGGGCCCCCTGTGCCCTGCTTGCTACCCTCTAATGCCAGCCCTGGCTTTTATATGCAGAAAACTAGTTGCTGTGGCACGGGTGGGCCATGGAATTTTTATGGGGGGGGGGAGGGAGGAGGCGCGGCTCAGAAGGAAAAAGGTTGAGAACCCCCGGCCTACACGAAATGGTCAGTGTCACAATTCAGGGCAACGGCACATGTATTTGCCCTCAGTGGTCACGCAAGGGCACCACTTTCAGACTTCCCACTCCCCTGACCATCAACTCTCTCCGGTGGAGACCCACGCCTAACTCCCTTCTGACCAGACTATTCCCAGGCTGCAGAAGTTCCCTGCCTTCTCCGTTATGCCCGACAGAGGCAGACTGCCCAAACACACCTGTGTGCTTTCTCTTCAGGGATGGTTACAGCGTGACTGCCCCCAGTTATAGACACCACACAGCTCTTCTATGCAAGCCTCTTTTAGCCTTAAAGAACAGCACTAGAGAGAAAACATTAAAAACAAGAAAAGGTACACACATGCTAATGATGATAGGTGATCACTCATTATCAAGTATGATCATCTTCCATAGGAGTTATGGGTCCTCCAGTGGCTAATAAGGCCAATCCTTGAACCACAATGAGGGCAGATGTTTTCAGGTTCAGCAGGAGGCTATTGACCATGACTGCGAGTCAGTCTCTCCTTTCTCCTGCGCCTCGTCCTTAAATTCATAACTTTGCTAGACACTAAAAACCACGCTCTTAATAAAGACACCGGATTTATGGCCGACTAGAATAATCTGTAACCCAGTAACCCCCCATCCCGCTTTACGTCTTATGACTGCGAGGGTGTTAACAGACCACTGCACCTTGAATGGTCCCTTAGAATGTGTGTTAACTGCTTATGCTAAACAATCTCTTCGACTCTGTATTTAGCTGTGACAATCTGAGGACATTTCCCAGATGAACATCTGAAGATGAACTCTGTGTAGCTCAAAAGCTTGTCTTTCACCAACGGAAGTTGGCCCCATACAGGATTTTACCTCCCTCAACTGTCTCTCTCTAATTTTTAATGAATATTGTCAGTCTGTCACAGATAGACCACCAACTACGTTCCTAACAAATAGGTGTCCACTTTACAACTGGCAGGTTTGTTGAGAGTCTCAGAAGAGGTGGCCAAGGATTTAATGAGCAGAGAGAATGAACTTCCTTTTCACCCTTAGCAGCACTCCCTCCAGGTCAGGGGTGAAGTGTACAGTACTAGAAAGAGGTGGCGTGGGGGAGGCCTAGATTTCCACAGTCAATGAAGCACCTCTTCTCTGGATGGAGGAGTTTATTTTCCAGTATTTTTAGTCCAGCACCTGACCTTGCCGGCTATAAAGTAGTTGTACTACAGGTAAATCAATTGCTATGAAAACCAGGAAAATGAAGAATTTTTTTGTAATGTCAGCCGCTGTATCATTTCTCATGGTCCAATACTGCTATTCATGGTATCAAAGCACCATGCACTAAATGAAGCACCACCATCGAGATGAGCTGCATAAGAACAGGGTAGTGCGGGCAGCTGCTCTAATCCACTTAGCCACAAATGTCAAGCCTACAAGTATTTTACTATTTTGCTTGAATTTAAAGAGTAGCCAAGAGGAAAACCAGAAGTGAACTAAGAGACAGTGAATATTCCTCTTCAGTGCAAAGAAGTATCTTATAATAGGATCTGAACAGGCTTGGGGCCAATAGGGAATTTCTTCTGGGTTTTATCACCTTTTCTGCCAAGGTGACAAAATAGTCACTTTTGCTGCACAGATGACATGCCAAGTAATTTTGGGCAAATTTTTGTTCTAAATTCTCTGGCTGGCCTGTTGTCTGTCTGTCTTGCTCCTCTACCTGAATTATTTCAGACTGTAATTTAACTCTGAAATGGAAGCAGAAGCAAGTCTCTAGTCTTGCCCGGTGAGCAAAGTTTAACTCATCAACAGTGATGAATTCTCAGCACTGGTGTGCAGCCTCGCAAGACAGGATTTAGGCTCTTTTCAATGCATAAACGTAGTTATGATGCATTTCATGAGTCCCCTGGGAGTCCTTCAAGCTTTCCAAGGGTAACAAACATTCCTTCAGATAGGATTAAACATCTTTTCCACCATAAGGCACTTAGGCCTCATTATCCTACTTATAAACAGCATAACAATGTACCTGATGGTAACATCCTACTATTCTAACACATCTCTTTTTTTATCCCCTCCCTCCCTGTCCTTGTTGGCACCATCCACTCTTACATCTGGTCTTTCAGCCTGTAAAGCTCTTTGGGGCCGGGACTGTCATTTGTACTGTAACTACCACCGCAAAGTCCCAAATCAGTTGAGGCGCTAAATGAATATAAACATTAAATAATAGACAGCTTCCGCTGCTTAGCCATTGTATACACAAGTACTTCCCCATTTAAGTGCTTTCTTTGTACCTGCCCTTTCAGCTGTGCTCAGAGAGCAGGAAAAAGGAAAGTATATTCACTATGAAGTTCCTATTTTCTTCTCCAACGTTATCAAGGGTCCATCTTGCCAATAGACTCTCTTCCGACAGTGGCCGGTGCCAGGTGCTTCAGAGGGAGTCAACAGAATAGGGAAGAAGCGACAGAGTCCTGTGGCACCTTAAAGACTAACTAAAGTTTTAGAGCATAAGCTTTCATCGGCCAATACTCACTTCGTCAGATGTAAGCCATCCATAGCCATAGAATAGGGCAGTTTATCAAGAGATTCATCCCCTGTCATCCAGCCCCATCTTCTCATGGTCAGACATTTAGGGAGACCCACAGTACAGGGTTATATTACTTCACTTCCCCTCAGAGTTAAGAAGTTAAAGCTCTCCTGGTTACCCAGTCCCTCTCTCAAAATTGACAAATAACCTCCTCTGTAAAGACAACAGTGCCCTGTGTTGTCCTACGGCCAAAGGAAAGCCTCGATCTTCGGGGACATTACTCAGCTGCAGCGTGGGGCATGGGTCACTTGCTGGAGGATTCTCTGCACCGTCAAGTCTTTAAACCATGATTGGAGGACTTCAATAGCTCAGACATAGGTGAGAGGTTTATTACAGGAGTGGGTGGGTGAGATTGCGTGGCCTGCGTCGTGCAGGACGTCAGACTAAAGGATCATAATGGTTCCTTCTCACCTTAAAGTCTATGATACTCTATGAGCTGTGCTAAAGGTAGCAAAAATGACAGCAGGAACTACTTTCCCTGTGAACACATTGGCTTTGAGATTCCATGGATTTCAGATCTTTGCCAACAAAGGCATTTCACATTCTGAAAAATGTTTAGTTCGGTATGTTACCATATCAAACATTTTATACGCTCTCCCACCGAAGAAAGTCAAGTACTGTGCGTTTCCTAGACCGCACGTAAATTTCAGTATTTTTTTTAAGTCTTTTTAATTTTAATTTGTTCTCTACAGAGTTCAAAGAGAAATTGAATTTAAGAGCTTCAAATAAGGCAAATAAAATCTCCAGAATTAACTAACATGCCTTGGTTACAGTGAACACAAGCTGCGTTGGATCATTAAAGTTCACACCAAGATTTTTTTTTTGTTTTTTTAAAAAAGGTAAGGTACTGAAGCCTATAGTTTTCCAAGAGAAAGTCATCAGACATTCCGTTAACTTCTGACTCATCAGTGATCACCAAAACCTTTGATCATTCGCTGTCTTCCCGCTGTCCTCTTGGGATCTGGCAAAAACGTGCATAGCAGCTGGCATGCATATTTTGCTAGTTTTTGTTTGTTTGTCGGGAGCAGGCAGTGAAAAGCCCAGTAGCAACTGGCATAGAGCCCATCAGTTTTAACTACTGGCCCCTGGCGTTTATTCTTGGTTCTTTTGGCAGTTAGGAAATCTCTCCAAGCAGTCGTGTGTAATTGACATTGATGCAGTCTCACACAACTTATATATTCACTACGGAAACATACAGTATACATCTGTAAAAACAGCACTCCTGTGCATTAAGAACACTGTGGATAGGTATAGTGCTGATAGGAAGGTCTGAGATTGTTTAAAGGGAAATGCAGAAGTGACAAAGAGTCCTGTGGCACCTTAAAGACGAAAGTATAAGAGCATAAGCTTTCGTGGGCTAATACCCACTTCGTCGGATGCAGGCAGTGGCGAAAATAGGAAAAGGGAAATGTAATCTTATTTATGAATGCTTCATCGCTCAAAATTCACACCAACTTTTAATGTAGAAAATGTAGCACGTACAGTGTTCATAACCCACCCTCCTCCCCACTTCGTTCTTCAGGGTCTCAGTCGAGTCAGCCATACATGCAAGCTGATCCTGTCGCCAGCAAAAGCATTTCCTTTCACTGTGGTCAGCCAAAAGCAGAGGAAGAAAATGGAAGTGACTTGGAGTTATGGCACCAAAAAGGCCAGACGAGCAAGGAAATAATCAACTCCACATGAGCCACTTCTAGCTCATCACAATGAAAAGGACCCACGACTAACCCCGGGAAAGGTCATCGGGACCATGGGGTCACAAGCAGAAAAAGGCAATAGTGTGGCTGCCAGCTGCAATAAGAATCAATGTGTTCCTAATTACACTCAGAGAGGCTTGAGCTCAAAGGAGAGGTTTTGCTGTAGCCACAACTTGCATTAAAAATTAAAGTGCTCCTGTTCTACTTCCTTCAAAAGCAGGCACCACAATTACCGTTTCTAAGTGTGGTTAGATTACAAGAAACCAAACAAAGTAGGTAAGAAATCATGCATTTACATAAATGTGGATGGAGGTCTTTTGTGTATGTGTTTAAAAAAAAAAGTAAGCACTAGTATTAGAATTTTGCAGTTATGAAAGACAGGATTTTGAGATTAATAAAACCACATCAAGGGTTTGTTGGTGTGTGTGTGTCTGTGGTTTTTTGTTCGTTTGTTTTGGAAGTCAAACCCAGCCCTACAGTCTTGCAGATCCAACATTTGTTCTAGTTAGATTTTCAAGGATGGCTTTATGAAAGATCGCATGTAACCCTCCCAATCAAGAATGAAAGCAGCAAACAGATCTGAGAAACAAATGAAAATAGGTTGTCTACCAGGCAAGATTACTGAAAAACTACAGGCCAAGCAGAAAATTATTTCAATGTTCGAAGTCATGAAATTCTTTCAGAATGAGTTCATATTTGAAAGCAATATATACTCCTAACAAACACTTTTCTAAACAAAAAGGAGGGAGGGGGAGATAAATGTAGCAAGCAGTTAAGGCATTAAATCCCTTAGACAGCCCAAGTTCTCCTTCTTGACCTTAACTAATCCCCTTCCCACTCCCCCTCCACCCCCATTCCCTTATTCAAGAAAATACTGGTCCATAACTCAAACAAGGCTTTTTATTAGGTTTATGCTTTAATTATTAATATAGGGATGATCTGTCTTTCATAAAGATTGTATGTAGGTCTGCACACAGTTTATTGGTGTTTATAAGTGACGGATAATGTCAGTTTGCAAATGGTGAAAGCCAGATACATTTTTCTGGAGAGTTTACAAAGATTCTTGTGAATGGGTGACATGTTGCTAGTGATTACTACCAAATTTAGAACAATTTTTGTGTAGAACAAAACTCTGCAGATGTTTGTATTGATTCATTTATATAGATAGACAGCTACATGTATAGATATATAAAATTCAATTACGATCATATATTTGCTCAGGACAAAAGTGTAGATATAATGACTGCACATGGTAGATGACGTTGAGAAAGTCAAATCAGTTATATATGTGGGATGATGAAGGGCTCTTGACAGTACCTGCCACTATCTATACCATGTTTAGAAACTACCTTAACAAGATGCCTCATTAATACATAATAAACATAAGCGTTAAGTCTAAATCTTCAAGGACACATCACATTTCAAATTTTAGTGAAAATAACTGATCACTCACCATCAACTGGCTCCTGATTTCAAGCTATGACTGACAACTATATGGCAGTTTCTCACATATGTACCACCAATAATCCTTGATCAACAAAATGATAATAATTTGAGCTTATCAAGAAGTCCAGAACGTACAAATAGACAACTTATCCAAACTGAAAACCACAAGGACATTGATGACCCAGACATTTCATTTGAAACATAATGAATAACTCAGAAACAGATCAAACATGTGGAAGGGAGGAGAACAACAAGTGGCCCAATCCAATAAAATATTGTCTACAAAGACAAAAGAAAATAGCTCACTAAACCAACATATTTCATGCAGTTTCAAGAATAGGATCGTGTGTTAAATCAAAAGAGTTTGCAGGAACCAAAGGAAAGAAAGTTGTAACAAACTCAGTCTCAAACGCAAATACACGAAATAAGCATCCAAAAAGATCAGAAAAGGAAACAAACAGTCTATATTCTGTGGTTATTCTCTCTATAGAGATTAGTTTGTCTGCTAAAGAATATATACTGTACAATCAACATTAATTTTCTTGCAATTTGAGTGTCATCTGCAAACTTTATCAGTGAGGATTTTACGTTTTGTTCCAGGTCATTACTAAAAATGTTAAATAGCGTAGGGCTAAGAACTGATCCCTGAGGCACTCCACTGGAAACGCACCTGCTGGATGCCAACTCCCCGTATATAGTTACATTTTGAGACCTGTTAGCCAGCTTTTAATCCACTTAATGTGTGCCATGTTAAGTTTCTCTCTCTATTTTTCTAACCAAAATGTCATGCGGGTACCAAGTGAAATGCCTTACAGAAATTTAAGTCTATTACATCAACGCTATTACCTTTATCAACCAAACTTAATCTCATTTTTTAAAAGAATATCAGGCTAGTTTGACATCTATTTTCCAAAAGCACATTTTATTTGCATTAATTATATCATCCTCCTTTAATTCTTTATTGAGCAATCCCATATCAACTGGTCCATTAGCTTGCCTAAAATTGATGTCCGTGTGAGAGGCCTATAATTACCCAGGTCACCCAGTGACGTTATCGGATTAGAGTATGACCATGCAAAATCATTACTGCTACCATGTTATGTAACTGTAACACATTTTATTCAAAGTATGACACATGGCCAAAAGGGGTTAAACAGGGTCAACCATTAGAGACATGTTAGAAAAGTATATAAATGATAATTAGGACCATTCCCTAGTAGATAGGCTAGAATTTGGAAATGCAAACCTATATTGTGCACTCATATCTTGTTAAATGTTAACCATGTAAACAGACAGTTCCTGTTTGTCACAATAGCTGTTAATTCAAAGATCAAAAGGGAATATTAACAGCTAGATGAATCTTGGGTGAAATAATGTCATTGTCTAGGTGCCTCTTTAAAGTTTGTGATAGACTGCCTAATGGATACATTGCCTTATGTTAATTTGCGCAGCTAATTACCAATGATGTTTAGGAAACAGACCTACTTCAAAGTCACCCTGATTGCCTGCTGTTCACCTAAGGACTCTGACCTGTCAAAGAAAGCCTGGTACTGTATAAAAGACCCTTGGGTCCTGATCCTTTTTATCTCACATCTGCTTGATGCTTCATGCAGGGGAAGCTTAAGCCAAACGGCTCAGGTCTCCAGTCCTAATCTGGAATCATCCCAAATATAAACATTGGACTATAACCTATGAAATAATTCTGAAAGAACTCTTTGCAACTACAAAGCTCACCATCTCTGCTATGAATCTGAATCTCAAGAATTGTACTCATATCTGTATGTATTCTGATCTTTTAACCAATACTCTCTCTTTTTTAATAAATTTTAATTTAGTTAAGGATTGGCTGCAAGCATGTATTTGGGTAAGATCTGGAATATTCATTAACCTGGGAGGTAATGTCCGATTCTTTGGGATTGTTAGAACTTTTTTATATAATGAATAAGATTTTTCAGTAATCCTCATCATATTTGACTTGGGTATCAGGGTGGAAGCCTAAGGCTGAGTTGCTTTAAGGGAATTATGTTGCTGGGTTCTGGGTAACCAGGAAGGTATTATAGAAGCTGTTTTGTGCATCTAAGTATTGGAATATCTACCAGCTTTATGGACTGTATCCCCCATTCTCTGCAGTTCACCCTGAGTGACCTCATTTGGCTCCTCTAGGGCCCTGGTCACACACCTCATGTCCCCATTGACCTGGAGTGGCGAACCGCTGTCCACCGCTTCCCGCAGTCCTCATTGGCCTGGAGCAGCGAATCGCTGTCCGCTGCTTCCTGCAGCCCCCACTGGCCTGGGGCGGCGAACCGCGGCCACTGAGAGCCGCGATGGGCCAAACCTGCAGACGCAGCAGGTAAACAAACCGGCCCGGCGCGCCAGGGCTTTCCCTGAACAAGTGGTGGACCAGAGTTGAGAACCACTGATCTAGATGTCCAGTGAAGATCCTCCCTCTATTGGATATTAAGGTGTAGATGTAAAAAAAGTTTCATTTCCAGGTGAAAGATTTGAAAAATCCAAACGACAAACATTTCTTTGTTTACAAGAACAATTACTAAATGCCTAGTAGCATGAGGATAGTCTACTCAATGGGATTGATGGCAACAGGCTACAAGGTACTTTCTCTTTTTCATCCCCAAGCACACTGCCTTCTGGCAGGTGGTGCTGTTTGGAGACCAGTGCTTGGGTCCAAAGACTTGTCAACTTCTGGCTCAACTATGCACACACACATACAACCAAATGCTGCCCCCAACAACAAATATATCAACTAGTGTTGCCCTGTCACACACATCAAAATCAATGATAGGCCAATCCCCACCACAATACCTTAATATTGGACAATGCCGCCACCAAAAATCAGTTTATGCTAACTTGTACACAGAGGCCTTTGCTGGGATGGCAGGAGAGTGCCTAAAACCAGAACCCTCTTCTGGAGTCCCCTGTACCTCCACCCCCTCCCCAAACACAGCTGCTCTAAAGAGGCCACCACAACAGCAGGGGACAGTACTTGAGTTTGATTCTGCAGGGAATGGCATTTGCCCAAAGAACACTTGATTAAAGCTAAAGTTTCTTTACTAAAACCACAGATGGCAGCAAGTACAGCTTTTTGCTGTCCCTTCATTCAATTTCCATTCTCTGACAAGAGGATACAGGGTTTAATTTTTGCAATTATAAGCAGAGAGTAACTTTTACAAAGGTGCTAAGGGATGAATACTCAAAACTAAATCTAGAAACAGAAATAATTCTTGACATTTACGAATCCACAGCTGGCACATCATATATTGATTGCACCCTGAAATATGAGGCTTTCTGCTGCCCTAAGATTAGTAGAGAGAAAATAAATATCCCCTATGACACTTTATGCTTTTTCCAGTGGATAAACTCCCACCTCACATAAATTTGTATTTGTTACGTTACAAAACACGTTATGGATTATTTTCATCTCACATGCCAAGGATGCAGCCTTTTTTATCCAATTCAGACTGTGCCACACTGACTCGCCGCTTGTCATGTTAGCCTCGGATTACTTAAACGCCACATGGGGCTAGGCGTGAAGCCGCTAGAAAGGGAAGTTAGCACAAAATGTGCCTGTGCACTTATTAAGTGCAAGTTGCATCCTGACAGTATTGGCTACCAGTTGGCTTGAGCAGAACTTAAGGTAACATTTTTGACCAAAGAAGTGCTATTTAACATGAGACGTTCCATATCGTTGCTGGCCATGGCAGTACTTGAGCTTACTTGGATTAAATGGGAGTGGGGAGGCTTCTAAAGGTCTGCTCAACTTCAGAATTCACTCAGCTTAGTGCAATAGTGTCTAAATCTCTTGGCCTTCAGAGCATACTGCAAGATTCATCAGTTTAGTTCATTTACTGCATCAATGTTTATGGACCAAATTTGTTATGAGGCTAAAACTGACCTGAATTTTCTTATACTGTACACTGTTGTATGAGCATTTAACCAATGTCAAGAAACCTAGACAGGTTTAAGATTAGCAGCCATGTTCGTCTGTATATGTAAATAAGACGAGGAAGACTAGTGGCACCTTACAGTTTACTTCAGCATAAGCTTTCGTGGGCTATAGCCCACTTCATCGGATGCTATAGCCCATGAAAGCTTATGCTGAAATAAACTGGTCAGTCTCTAAGGTACCACAAGTCTTCCTCGTCTAATTTAATAAACCTAGAGTTACAAATAGGTGCTCTTTTGTTTGAAGAAATTAAATTAATGTTTTGGGGCCCGGTTCCCTGAGACCGTACTTTTCCCCAGGACACTCCCTATTTTCAATTGCTTATCAGAGAGCCCTTAAATTTTACAGTTAGGCCTGAAGCTTCTCACGCTTTAGTGTCAGCTCATAGGTGAGTTCTGTTATAAAGTCTGAATCAAATCCATTCATCTGTTTGAGTTATACAGTAGGTGGGCAGCAGGATTTTTTCAGCTGTTAAAATTATTCAGATGCTTATTTTGCACTCTGATAACTCAAAAACATCTTTGTTTCGAAACTTCAAATTTGGCACACATATGGTCTTGATTGAAAAAAGCATGCCTGGCCTTGTCTAAAGAAACTAGTTCAGAAACAGCGTTAGGAACATTTAACAGTCTGTGTACTATGCATGTGCAGTATATTGCTTTCCTTCTTCCTGATGTGAACACACACCAATAGGGGCTCATAGTTCAGTCAAACTGAATGACATTACAATGGGGCAAGGTCTAAGCTTACACCTAGAGAGGCTTTTCTATCAGATAGTAAACACCACAGAGCAGAACAACACTCATGTAGCACATTAAGGAGACCACAGATTTTGTGCTTCGGATTAGGGCAATCAGATGTCCCGATTTTATAGAGACAGTCCCAATTTTGGGGTATTTTTCTTATATAGGCTCCTATTACCCCCCACCCCTGTCCTGATTTTTCATACTTGCTGTCTGGTTACCCTACTTCAGATGCATCTGTGCAGCATTACATGTTATCAAAGACCTAACTGCCTTTCACTCACATAACAAGCAGAATTAAGTTGTGAGAATCACGCTGCTGAAATTTCCTCTGTGCTCTAACATATTAATCTTACTGCTTTGAGGAATTCTATATTAACCAAAGTTCGAGAAGTTATCGCTGAGTCTGTAACTGAAAGAATATATTCCTCTACTGCCCCATGCATATGCCTTCCTGCCTAGAAGCATTCACACTAGATTTCTACATTAAATAGCTACTCTAGATAGAACATCAGCATTATATACAGAAAGTATAAAATCCAGGAAATTACAGGAGCACCACAGGATTTTTCATAAGTAACGCACAATATTAGGCTAGTTTTGTTTGCCACTGTGACACCAAGTCCCCTTGTGCCTTGCTAAAGCAGCATATTGTGGTTCACAGCATCATGAACTGATCTCAGATTTCCCAACTTTCCAGCCTCAAGAGAAAGTTGGGGATTAACCACTAGTATTAATGTACAGTATTTCTGGGTTAGAAATATTTTTTTTAATTCCTGAACTAAGCTTATGTATTTAAATGTGGTTTATAAAACAAATGTGCAAAAATATGACTTATTCAGACCACAATGGTTCTGATGAAACCATCAGACTACGCAGACTACAGACTAATGGCTCCATCAGAATAATTGTAGAGTGAATAAATTTAAAGTTCTAGCTCTTTGCTTTCCCTTCTTCAGAGCCTTACATAATATCAATCTCACGTACCTGTCTGTTAATAAAACCTTAATGGGTCTCCATTCTTGCTTTTGTGCCCGTAATGCTGTCCCTAAGCTTGAGGTAGATGTCTTGCCTGCCACCCCTTCTCTTAATCACTCCTTAAAATATTATTTCAGGAATGTTTCTGTTTTCTCATCAGTAATCTCCCTCCTCTTCCCATTCTTGAACTACTGACCAGACCCTTACATTGGCACCTCTTTGGAGCTGGGGTCCTATCTTAGGGTAGGGCTACACTACCTGCGGTAGCACTCGATGCATCGGGGATTGATTTATTGCGTCTCATCTAGACGCAGTAAATCGATCCCCGAATCGACACCTGTACTCTACCTTGGCAGGAGGAGTAACCGGAGTTGGCGGGGGAGCGGCCCCAGCCGACCCACCACAGTGAGGACGGCCAGGTAAATCGAACTAAGTTACTTCAACTTCAGCTATGTGAATAGCGTAGCTGAAGTTGCCTATCTTAGTTCAAAACACCCCCCGAATGTAGCCCAGACCTTAGTCTGTAAAGCATCATGTACCTTTATGATGGTGCATTTAATAATCCATAGTCTCCCAAGCTATTGCAATTTCAAGGTGGATTTACTTTAATTTCATGCTAGTAACACACAAAGTTCTCAACTGACACAAGAAGATCCAGACAAGAGCAATAATAATTATTTTCACAGCTCAGCTCGATACTCCAAAGTAGCTAACACCCGCAAACTTCACAATGCAGACTAAAGACACACACTGTACGGCAAACTTTTCAAGGTTACCTATAAGTACAGTGTTTTCAAGACAGAGTACATACTTAACACACCAAGATGGTTCACGCTTGTTTATACTTTGGCAGATCACTTACCTGGACTAATGAAGAAGGAAAAAAAATGAGAAAAAGACTGGAATGATCAATTTTACTTCCTGCGCTTAGAAATCATCTACCTCATGTTTGAATTTAATGGAAAAAAATACACCCCTCTGTGACTGAACCCGCTACAAGAGAGCTATTAACAAAAGAAACTCAGTGAATTCGCAACGACTTCAGAAAGTAATCCCACACTTCCGCTGGCATCCTCCAGCTACCCCTGCAGTTGAGTAAAATGTAGGCAAAAGGTGTTTTAAACCAGTTTATCATCAAGTCTGATTCATTCTGTTGCAACTTGTAGTGATCCATTCTACCTGTGGGCCCTTAAAGGGAAGTGCAACTAGTCTATTAAATCCATACCTGCAGCCAGAGTTTACAGCAACCCAATCTATTGCTGTCTTACATCATGGGCAATTAGGAACATGTAAATTCATGGCTGCAGGGGATGGGAGGCTCCCTTGAACTAGAGAGCAAAGCTTGAGTGCTGTAGTCTATATAGGACTTCAGTTTACATACAACGGCAATGGATTCCACAAGTTGACTAAATGCTATATCAAAAAAAGAAACATCTGATCAGTTTTGACTACTCCTTTCATAATTCTGAACACCTCAATCAACTTTCTTTACCAGGCTAAACCATTTTCTTTTTTTCAATTTCTTGGCACATGCCCTGAGTCTTGGTATGTCTTAACATTTTCAACCTAATTTGAGATGAGGCAACCAAAACAGAACACAGTGTTCCAGACGGAGTCATACCTTTTGTACAAAAGTGTCTGTTCTCTTTGTAATGCATTAACTAGAAAATTATTAAACATGAACACACAGAAAACTAAGATTAAATCCCAAAGACAGCTAAGATAGCACAGAGATTTTGCAAGACTCTTTCTGGTCCTAGATAACTTAATAGCACTAGTCACCAAAAGCACCATCTTCCATTATCTTCCCTCTCAGACAATCATTTGGTCACAGCAATCCATACACTGGTCTCCTTACTCAACTACTGTAACCTGTACAGAGGCGAAAGTAAGTCTAGAGGGTCCAACGAAGTGGGTATTAGCCCACAAAAGCTTATGCTTCAATACTTTTGTTTGTCTTTAAGGTGCCACAGGACTCTTTGTCGCTCCTGCAGATCCAGACGAACACAGCTACCTCTCTGATTGTTAGAACTGTGTGACTAACTCCCCAAACTGAATATATCCTACTCTGCGTCGTACTGATGAAGAATACTTCATGTGCTGTGATGACAAAGAAACAGTCATTATGTGGGAGGGTTCTAAGTATTAGAGGGCTGGATGGACAGATCTGGCCTACTTGACACCCAAATCACTATTCTAGTCCATCCACAATCCAGTGACTAAACACCATTTTCCTAATCTAATCTGGCCTACTAACCACTCCACCTTTAAAAATCGTTCCACTGTCTTGTCTCCCTCTTCTTCTCAGGGAGAAGTTTATTCTTCTCAAGCCCACTTTCAAGGCTCTACATAAAACTTTTCCTGCCAACGTGTGTAGTACCATTCTCTGGTTGCATTTGCCTCCCCATTACAGCAACAATATCAGCCTGGATGCAGCGGATTATATTGCAGTAAAACCTATAGGCCCTATATCCATTGTGCTAAACATTGTGCCAATATAACCAAAAGATGGGTTGCAACCTAAATGCAAGATGTGAAATAGGTGGATGCCAGAGACCGGGAAGGAGAAGCACAAGGTAACAATCATATTACAACTGCAGTGTTACATAGCAGACACACCAGCTGCACAACCATTTGTAAAGAACTGTATAATTGTCATGGAAAAGACGACTAAGTAGAAATCTGAAGGAGAACAATGAGACAGCTTTGTAGACTTTTGTGGGGACTTCCTTCCATGTACAAGGGAAGGCCTAGAGGAAACCACAGAGGTGTCTCCTGGAAAATCTGATACATGATAAATGAAAACTCATATTGTTGAATTCCAACATTACTGGAAATCTGACCATACCATTTCTCCCACAACTTGCTACATCTGGAACGCCCTTCCAGTTCCAGTCCACCTAGACAGTTCCCTCTCTTCATTCAACCCCCTCCTTCTGTGATGCCCATAAGAGTTAATTTCTAAGTTATTTTTAATTGACCCATCCAGATGTGCACAAGCCATAAATGAATAGTCACATGATCTTATTGCTATATCTCATCCACACCCAGTTTAACTACACTCCTTGAACCATGTCTAAAATAAGACCTTAAGCTCTTATGTGCAGGGACCACTTTCCTATTTCTACTTTAAAATGCTCAATGCACTTGTAGATGTTATACAAATAAATCAGCATATATGCAAAGAATGAATATGCATTCTGATAGAAATGACTAACTTACATACCTGTAAGTATACTCATACCTGTAAGTAAAGCATCCTTGGAGAAGGCATCATCTTGACTTCTCCTGATTAATCTATATCACTACAGAAAATTTAATGTTCCAGGCATGTGTTTCTGATTTTTGAAGGCTGGGATTCAGATTAGGAGGCTGACAAGAAATGAATATGTTTGGATTCCTCTCTACGTAAAGGCTTATGGATTACTACCAGTACTTCTAACGTTTTTGTGAACATCATTACTGCTGTGGAAAGACAGATCAGAACCAGTATTGGCTGTGTCATGTGCCACTGGAGAAGCTGAACAGGCATTATGAGTTTGTGCAGCCAGGCACTGTTGAGACCACAGCAGATTGTAGGGTCTCCCTCTTCAACCCAAACCATTTCAAAATTGAAGAAACTTCTGGTTACCCTCTGGATCTATCTGGAACCAAAGTAGCGTAACATATAGACATGAGCCTTGTACCTCCTCTCTAATAGCTTCTCTGGCTGTACACAGATGAAATACTGCAAACGTTCCCCACTGCCGGCCCTAGCACCGAGTAACAGGGAAGTGAGTTTCTGGAGTATTTGTTTAATACTTATTTATATTCATTTCTCAGTCTCTTATACCCATTTGCCTTTGGTAAACAGTTCATGGAGAGAAGTGGATTAGCTTGCCCTTTGAAGAGATCTTCAGAAAGTCAAATGACTGAGGGTCCTAATGTAGAACTCCAATCTATTTTCTCCCCTTCACTTGGCCTGTTCCATCAACTCTTAATAAACAAAAGGAGGTAAAAAACCATTACTACCACTTCTCTTTATTCCAATAGCTTTAGATTTGGAAAAAATCTAAGCTTGCTCATGTCAGAAGAGTGAGAATGGAAGACTTAGGGACCAAAAGGAGGAGAATGAAGTTTCTTCGGCAAGGTGCCATGACTCACTGCCCCTTGATGACTGGTGGTTTATTCTCCCAAGAGATATCTGTCCTGTGAGGGAGTGGGGTATGCTGGTCAAGGACTTCAAGGACTTCTTTTCCGTGTAATGGATTCCCTAAGCTTGGGCTGCCTGTACCTCATTGTTCCTCTTTCGTTATACTGGGTGAAGTCTTGCAAGGAGACCCGTTGGTGGCATCCTTTCAGCCCAGATATGCATACAGTAGAACAGACTACGATCTGGATTAAAGATTATGTGCATAAATTTGTGACACATGATGACTAAACCCACCCACCAACTTCTAGATGGCTCCCCGTTACGCTGTGCAGCACATTACAATCACAGGAATGGATTCTTAATTTGGGACTAACTCCTTCTTCAGCTGGGACTGGGGAGGCTGGAGGCCTGTCTGGGACTTATCTGCAAGATGTCCTATGGAGAGAGCCACAAAGGCTCTGTCTGGGTTAAAGAAAATGGCCTCTGATGAATAATTCCTAGTTGCCAAGCCATTTTGGGAGCTTTGGCTAGGACTACACTCAGCTTGCCTACAGGCAACGGGATGCCATGTTTTCACTTTTCAAGAGACAGGCTGCTGCTTACCTGTCCTTTGGTGACTGATGGACCAGGGTGAGGGTGCACACTTGAACAGATGTTTTATGCTCCACTATGGAACCCAGCTACTAGTAACGGGACAGGCATAGTTCCCCCTCTGCTGGTTATAGCACAGGAACATTTTTTCTCCTGAGCTTCTTGGGCAGTAGGTCCATAACAACAAAGTTGGGTCTAGCCATGAATGATGGCGAGCCCACTGCAGCAAATCTGCCTGGTCTCAAATACAATTTTTTTTTTAGTGCATCCTCTAATAGTGACAGAGTCCTGTGACACCTTAAAGACTAACTAAAGTTTTGAAGCATAAGCTTTCGTGGGCTAATACCCACTTCGTCGGATGCATCAGAGAGGTAGCCGGGTTAGTCTGGAATTGTCCACAAAAGCTTATGTTTCAATACTTAAGTTAGTCTTTAAGGTGCCACAGGACTCTCTGTCACTTCTGCAATTCCAGACTAACATGGCTATCCTCCAATAATTAGACAGATCAATTGAAAGACCTTTTTCAATTTTTATATTAAGTCCTGTGCTCCTCAGAACCCATTTCTGTAGCTCCTTGCTAACTTGGAGGCAGACAGAACTGATGGACTCTTCAGTGAGAAATGCTGAGCTTGCATCTGAAACCAACATGTGTGTCTTGCAGCAGTGCAGGCCAGAAAACCACTGTAAGAACCAGTGGACTTGCCTGAAAGAATACATATATTTATGTACATATATATTTTATATATATATAAAAATCATATTCAAGAAAATCATCATTTAGAAATGCCAGTGCCTGTTTTGATTCATCGCTCTCCATACTGGCCATTTAAAGTCGTTTCCCAGTAAAATGAATGGAACATTGGAGAGTACAAAAGCAGCAAATGCTGATATGACTTTGAATATATCTACCGACTAACAACTAGCTCTCTTTAGAGGATCTAAAAATATAATTGAGCAATGAGAGAGAAGACATTTTAACAATTCATTTTCAATTAGTTTCACTCGGATCACATGACTTTTCCTGCACTCATACACTTTACTTGCATCAGCTATTACCTTAGGTGAGGACAGTTCTAATAACTGATTACACAAATTCTCTACACTTCCCAATTAGCTTTTTTCCTTTGTTTTTAGATGCTACCATTAAAAAGCGGACTGCTGAAATAATATTAAAGATCAGAAAAAAACGTAAAAGAAACTCTCAAGTGGCTGTTCCAGTCATTTCATGGGTCTTAGATAACAAATGGTCTTATTAGACAAGGGAGTTCTAGTCTAATAGTTAGAGATATCTAGACAGAGCAGGATTTAAGAGCCAGACTACGTGAGTTCTATTCCCAGTCCTGCTACCGTTGCTGCATCCAGGCAGGTGAATTATAATCTTTTTGCCCTGCCTTTTTCTTTGTCTGCGAAATGGAAATCATAACATGTAGGGGTGTTTTGAGACTTGACTTAGCTCAAATTTTTGGAGGAGGACATTACTTGAACTTGTATGACAATTATGTCCTGTTGTACCCTGGTGTAACAAGGTGAATCAAAGTAGGAGTTAAACCAATTTTCTGAATTTAAAACAAACCTTGAGATAATGGCAAACAGTTTAGGCCCAAGATGAGACCTTTAAATCACATTTTCATTCCAGAAAATCAGATTATTTTTTATATATCCAGAACTAGACAAAAATGTATAAAGAAATATAAACCAGCAGCCACTGTTTCTATAGCATCCTACATCAGACTTCATTCAGCACCGTGCAGGGCTCGATAGCTGACCAGCAGAGGGAGTACGCAGCAGCTATTACACTGTTTCCAGAGCTGCACGATAAGCATCAAAAATGCTGGTACGCAAAGTAGTAAACAAAATAGAGGCGTCTTAGCTTCTATAGGAAATAAAAGGAGAAATGGCAAAAAAGCCAATGTCTGCAAGATGAGAACAAAAATATGAGAAAGCAAGTTTTATTTTCCTGCTCTTCTGGGGGAACTCCAAACAAAAGTAAGAATTCCAAACTATTAGTAACTTTTAAGCATTTGTAAGATGTTAAAAAGCTGAGTTCTGCTGTTGTTCCCCCACCCCCCGCACCCCGCTAACACATGAAATTCCAGCATCAGCATTTCAATATCATGTACCTGGTTCAGCGACAATCCACAACATATTCTACCTCTAAGGCCAGCACATTTACTAGTAAATAAGTGATTAAACATGTGCTTAATAAAAATTCAGATCATATGGTAATCCAAATATCAAAAACAGTATTTATCCTAGCAAGACCTATTGCTTCTCATTTTCTGAGACTGTTCCACTTTTGAAAACTCATTTCAATTTTATTCTATCATTTCTTATTTTTATTGCTCTGCTATTTAAGCTAACGAGCCCTATCTTGGGATTGCCACTTCCAACACTAGCTTTAAATGACTAAACAAACAATTTTAAGCATCATCAATGACCCAAACTTCTGTTAGTTATGCCACTTCACAATTTTAAGGGGTGGGGGGTGTTATTGAAATGCTATGGATTCAACCAGATGGCAGTATCCTTTGTTATTTCACCTCCAATGTGGAAAAGCAGACTTCTAGTGATGTGGAAGTTTGTGGGTGTGTCTTGCCTTGAACCTGTCCATGTGGTAACCACAGCTAATTCTTACACCTAAAAACTCAATGAAACTGGATTTTAAGTCATTAGATTACTGAAGAGTACATATGCAGTCTAATTGTAGCACAGTTTTAGCTTGGTACAACAAAAACACCCTTTTACAGTTATGGCATGTACTATTAAGTTTAGCAACCTGAAGTAAATTCATGCCATGAAATGTTTAAATAATGATATTCAAGGTCTGAACATCTTTAGAATACTCCAGCAATGTTAAGAAAAGGATTGTTGCCCTCAACAACTAAGTTGTCTAATACAAAAGCACACCCTCTTCCTAAACACTTTTCTCTTTTTTTAATAGACAGCATGGTACCACATTGTTGTTCAGTTTACTTCACACAAAATGATTCTGTCAAACTGTCAACTAAGCTCTCCAAAGTACAACTTTATTTTAAAAGGTACAGATGTCACAGAATGACCCATTTTATTCAAGATCATGAAATGATCAATAAACCACCAAATGTGAGAAAAAAGAGTGTCTAGCTACCAGGTAATCCTAACTACAGATGGCTGTAAAGTGAATAAAATCTTTACATATAATAGTGAGTTTTGCAGTCTTTAACCTGTATACTTATCAGAATAATGCAGTTAAAACAATTAGATACCTAGTCAAAATTCTAAGCAAACTGACCTCTTAAGACTAACATACTGAATGCATACTCTTGTACAACTAGTTTCTAGGAACTTCATTATGTAAAATGTAATAAAGTAGCTATATTATTGCTGGCACAGCACAATTCAAGTAGGTAACTGAAATACAAGATGTCCTACATGTGGTCAGATTTATTAACTTCCCAATCCTTTCAAGTTAAGACAATGTAACAGATTTTGGAAAAAAAAAAGTATTTATGTTAATAAATTTTTTGTTAAGTTACAACATATTTCTTTAGTGATAATGTAAATTTACTTAGTGGGATAATTACAGGAAGCGCTGTAAGTTTGCACTTAAATTCAAATTTCTACTTTTAATCAAAATGACAAAAAAACTCTCAAATATACTACAACATCCTATATTAGCTCAAGGCTGGCTGAAAGTTCTTCTATTAAGTCATCAGCCATATAATCTGACCCACAAGAAAACTAAAACCACCAATTAACCAACATTAATTTCAAATTCAAGCCCAGTTACCAAGATTTTATTTTAATAAAAATACATAATTGCATCAAGAAAATCTTAAAAATAAAAAATACCAGTTATTTGAAATCTCAAGACATTTTAAAATGTTCAGAAGAGAGTTCTTTCAGAATTACACTTTTTTGCTCTAGACTAACTTGAGAGATAGTAACTTATTAGGCAAAATTAATATTGAGGTATTAACTTTAAAGTTTTAAGACAATAAAGAGGATACGAAAAGTGAGTTCAGGTTCTTCTAGCATTATAATTTTATATCTATAATGACTTGGGACAAAAAAATATTATTATTTTAATTAACGTATGCGATGACAAAGTTAAAAGAAAACAATCATATAGATTTACTTTCATTGGAAGACAGCAATAAAACCCCAAATCATTAACAATTAGAGTCAAGGCAAAACAGCTGACATACTGTAAATTGTTTTTAGAAACTCACCAGGCTTGCAAGTAAATGTTTTTATATTTGTTTTTCTCCAATTTGTGTCTACAGTTTGAGAGCCAGACGGGTTCAATAAATTGTGTGGATGAGTTCATCTCAGTGCCCAATACACACCACAGTTCCACTTTAAATATAAGAAGTCTTGGCTAATAGTATGCCTTTGGGTTGGGCTTTTCTCTTACAAGATAAGCTGTTAAGTCATGCCTTGATTTTAGATCTGCCAACATATGAATTCTTCTAATGCAGCCTCCTCCACCCACCATCAACACTGCTATACTACTTGCTCTCTCCCCCACTACCACCAAAAAAAAGGCACTGCAGGGCAGAAATTCCTCAGGTGCTCGCTAATGGAATTCCCAGGGTCTCTGAGCCGCTTCGAGGATCAAGAGATCTCATAGCCCCTGCTGGGGTAAGGAGCAACGAGTCTGTTCCATTTAATCAAATACAGAATGAATTTTCAGCCCTATTCACTAGGCTGTCTCCAGGCCTCCAAAAAGGCACCAGGGAGCTAGAATCACACTAATGTGACTCTTTCAGGCAAATATAATTAGTTTGATTTTAAAAAGCCACATTAATAATATCACCTTAGAACTATTATTCAGATCACGCCAGTGATACTGTAGGAAATGAAAAAAGAATCACGGAAAAACGATTTATTTTCCTGTAAGCCAAGACTTTGAAAGTGACATTCCATATGGCAGGGTTCCTTAGCTTTGTTTCTCGGTTAAAAGTATCTCCTTTATTCAGTGCACTTTAATACAAATTGGCATTTACATCGAAAGTGGTACCAACTCATCTCCTTATTTTAGAATAAATGCCACATGAAGGGCCACTAAATATTATAATTTTATGAGCCTTTTACATTCTTCATGTATTACATTACCACAATTACAAAATACCTCTCTCCTTTAATTGCAGTCATTTTTGTTTATGTCCCAAAGTACAATGTCTGTTACAAGATACAAAAAAAATCCTACCTCAAAGAGATTCCAATAAAGAGACTGATAATAGGTTGCACTGGGGAATTCAGAGAAAAAAAATATATCCCAGTTTATTCCTATTATAGTCAATATAGTAAATAACTTTGGGGTTTTCTCCTCAAAGTTCTGTTTAAAAACAAATGAATATATATTTGTGGATTCCACTTATTTTTGTTTATATATACAGTTTGAGGGAAAACATTTCTAATAAATAACATTTCCTCCCCCCCCATTTGCACTTTAGATAAAGTAAAGAGCCCAGACTACCTAATGTAATATGAGCAAAGGAAGTCATGAAAATGTTTTGTCAAACTGCAAACAAACCCCGTCTGACGAGACAACAAAACAAGAACAATTAAATTAGGTTTACCTTTCACTTTTAGTGACAAGAGCCCCCACTCCAGTACAAAAATCTCATTCAACTCTGTCTTGCTGACCTGCAAAAGCAGTCCCTCTAAACAACATCAATTTCATTAGCTCACTTCAAAGTCAAACCACCTGCAACAGCAGGCAACGACTGATAGCAAACCTACAGGGGATGGAGCAATGAGGTCCAACTCACGGATCCTTTGTACTTTTTGATCTTGAAGCTTGAGACGTGTTCAAGCATTTCATACCAAAGATAAAGAGTTTGAACACCCCAACAAGGGTTTTATTAGACAAAAATGAGTTGCACATGAATCATTACCTCATAAATAATGATGATGGGAATCTATGCTTTGCTCATGAAATTATATCTTCCTCTCAAGACTATCAATTAACCAAGATTCTGAATGCAGTTAAACAACGTTAAGAACAACCAAGTACATTTCGGATGCTAAACAGTCAAAACACTGGCTGACTTCAACTTCAAGGAAGTGCAAAGGTTTCTCCCTTTGACAGTGTTTGTCTACTTTTCCAATCTGCTCATTTGTGCACTGTACCATTTCAATACGTGCTTAACAGAGAGTGGCAGTCTGCACTTTTCTAGCCAAGGAGCAGTTAGTCAAACAGCTAATTTAAAATTTCCAAACAAATTCTGATTTTTCATCCTGTCCCCAATGAAGAGAACCTCCAATATCTGCTGCTATAAACAGTCTTAAGAAAAACAAGATGCAACTTACAATGTCATGTTTAAAAGGAGCTGTACTGAATGTTAATTTGACAATCTGAAATTGACAGCTGTCTCTCTCAATCACATTTACCAACCATATACCACGCACTGTCTTTAGTTCTGCTGAGTATGTGTTTCTAAGAGGTACCAGAGTATTATTATTGTATTTCACAGCAGAATGACTGAAAACCAGGTAGCCTGGGCTCTGCTACCCTTGGTTTTGCTCGGGGAATGTTTGCAGGATTAAGCTATCAACATCAGATCTTAAAGAGGCAGTGTCAGAGTAGCCCTCTCCTCACATATCTAATCCAGGCAACTCAGGAAGGCAATCACTCCTATGTCTCCTCCTAGACTTCAAGTGGAGGATGATGTGAGATGTTCTTTAACAAAAACAAGACCACAATTGTCCCAAGGTGGAGCAGCTGGTATCTGGTGATCTGTCTCCAGAAATGACCCTTCCTCGCACACCTATGCGCACACACCTGCCTACGTTGCCAGGAAATTCTATGGTACCTACAGGGTGGGAAGTCACACCAAGGCCTTGAGGCATCCCAGGAAGGTAAACAGCCCGCTATAACCCTTCAATGCTAACACCAGCCAAGGACAGCGCAGCACCTTTCCTGGAGCCTACAGAGAGGGCATCACACTAGCTGGCCTTACCTAATGCAACACAGCCCTGTGCACCCTCCCTGAAGGTGACTGCCCTGGAGCCCTGGCTGGGGACCTGGCCCCGTAGCACCCAGGGATTGCCCCCTGCTGCCACTCATTCATTAGTTGGGAGCATTGGAGAAGGCAAGAGCTTAGCTCTGCCATCCACTCTCTAACCCCGATCCTCCTGTCTGGCACTCAGCACCCCAGATCCTCTGAATCAGCAGCCAGCACCCCCTGCCTAGCAGACACAGCATCCCCGATCCAGCTCCTACCAATCTCCCACCCAGCAC
>ML677397.1:8504662-8574777 GCA_007922305.1 Dermatemys mawii | reverse complement strand
CTGCTCTCCCAAAGGTGCTGGAGGTTTGGCAGCACCTCCTGGCTTGAAGTGGTTTACTATTTCGTTCAATGGTTTTCGGCATCCCCACTATAAAAACTGTTCCAATGCCACTGCCTGACATAGTGCCCGTGCCCGCTTCTTCACATGACTCTCCGCAGGGGATGCCCCTCTGCTGCGGTGGGCCTGGGACCAGGAGGTGTTTGGAGACTCTCTCCCTAGAGCTCAGCTTACGGGCCCATCTCCACCTGCACAAGGCTCCCCTGGCTGGGTGGCGGTGCAGGTAATAACCTCATCTCACAGGACACCCCGTACCTCAGAGTAGTCTGGATGGAGGCAGCATCAAGGCTCACAGAAGCGGGGAGCCAGTCAAGGCACGGATGCTGGGAGGGAAGGAGGGAGTTTTATGCTCCCCGTGTGTTTCACAGGGTTGGGTTGCTTCCAGCTTGGCATCTGGACTCACTGATCTAACCCCCCGCCATGAGCAGACTAGGCCAATTGCAGTGGCGCGTTGCATATGCAGGCAGCCAGCAACTGCTTCTACTGCTTATATTATGCTTCTGTGGATCTCAAACCCCCAAACCGCCTCCCCAGATTCCCCTCCCGCCTAGCTGGCACTCCCCTCCATGTAGCAATGTGGCAAAAACATCACAATCCTCTTACACCTGTTCACAGCCAACCATGCTGAGAAACTGGGTTCTGCTTTATACATGCCCGTTGACAATTTTATGAAAATTTACCAGATAGCATTTAAAAAAAAACAAAGTTGGACAGACAGTACTAAACAACAAAAATGGGTTGGGTTGAACTCGGATTGTGTCCAGATTTAACCACACAAGATCACACCAAATATTTGTGAAGTTGTGATCATATGCAATGAAATTCAATATCGACGACTTGTTAAATTGCAGAGCATTAGACGTAATCTTTGGAATTACATGTCGACTGGTTGCATTACGACATTAACTATCTCCTGCTTTGTCCCCAAACCCTTATTATTCTTCATAGCCCTGACAATCATACAGCAGAAACATCAAGGCAATGAAATTAAATGTCATTTGCCTCATATAATAATTTTTGGTTTTCAAAAGGGAACAACAGGAAGTTGCAGCATGGTCTGCTTTATGGAAACATATGCAAGTGGATTTCATAGATTTCTATAGCCTTTTATATGGTGAACAGGCTAGGCTTTACTGATTCAATTGACTAAACCTATTATATACAGATCATCTAACTCTACTGCTGAGTTTGTAATGCTGGATTAATTTACCAGTGGAACAGATTAAAAGAAAACTATTTTACACATTTCATTTGCATGATGGGAAAATGTGATATGGCCTCATGGGAAGAGGAGACCCATGATTAGTAAGAAGATGAATTTTGTGCTCTCAAAACAGCACAAATATAAAGCCCTAGTTTCACTAACTATTGGCGAAAGAAAAGGAAGATACTTCAGGGAAAGAAAGGCAAAAATATCTTATTAAAGTTATCAACTTTAAAGGTGTAGATTCTAAAGTCTTTTTTTTTATTAAGGCAGGTTAATCAAGTATGACTGGAAAAACTAAACTTGTAATAGAAACACGTTAATAATACAATTGTAGTTAATATAGGTACCAACAGCTATGTGGTATGTCGTTTGCGGCTTGGTTTCAAGAGTGATGTTCCCAGAGGCCATGGTGATGAAGTACATGATAAATTCCAAAGTAAAAACCCTACTCTTGTAAATGAAGGGGAGTTATATAACTAGACTTCCTGCCCCCAGGGAGTCCTGAAGCCTTGAAATGAGTACAGTGAGCCTCCTTCAGATCTCACACCGATGTAAATCAGGAGTAACTCTGCTGATGTCAAATGGGTTGCATTTCACTGGTGTGAGATCAGAATGAAGGCCATGCTTTTGGGATACTTTTTTCATCTAAACAAGGAAGTTTGACTTTAATAAAGCAGCATATACAGCAGAACCTTGCTAGTTTAATCACCACCCAGCTCAAACTGTCATCTGAAACTGCGAATGTATTTTTAGATGCATAGATTTACATACATAAAGATGACTTCCCCAGGTATCCAAACCTCTGGAGGTTCAGTGTTCCTTGAGACCTTCAAGTAACTAAGGTTCCACAGTACTAGACAGTTTGGCAATCTTTATTATTTGTATTAAAGTCGCACCTAGAGGCTCTGGCCAAAATCAAGGCTTTATTGTACAGGACACTGTACAAACACACGATAAGAGATTAGACAAAGAGGAGCATTAGACAAAGAGGAGGAGTGAAATCAGAGACACAGAGAACTAAAATGACTTGCCTAAGGTTATAGAGCAGGTCCGCGACACTGCTGGAATAGAACACAGCTCAGAATTCTAGTCCACTGCTTAGGATGCTGGGATGATTTAGTTGGGGATTGGTCCTGCTTTGAGCAGGGGGTTGGACTAGATACCTCCTGAGGTCCCTTCCAACCCTGATATTCTATGATTCCATGCCTAAATTACTGTCTCTGGGCCACAGGAGATAAGTGGATTGTAGGGCAGCACACTTAGTCTACAAGTTTATTTAGGGATTATTTCAAGAGTCTCCTTTGACACGCAAGCATTGCACAAATTGCCTGGTAACCAGAATGGAAGAGGTTTCCTTGAGAACAGACTTCATCACTGAGGATTCCCAGTGAAAATGGAAACCCATCCCACCTATGCTGACAGGAGAACCCCTCTCATTGGCATTGGTGGCATCTTCACTGAAGCACTGCAGCAGAGCAGCTGTGCCATTGAGGCATTTTAAGTGGAGCCCAACCCTAAATGAAACAAGCTAAACTTTGAGAGGCTGGATTGTAACACGTACAAATGGAAAGAACATAAGAGTTAAGGGCTTGTCTATATTTAAAAAGCTACAACAGCAGAGCTGTGCCACTGTAGTGCTTCAGCGTAGAGACACTACCTACACCAAAGAGAGGGATTCTCCCAGCTGCATAGGTAATCCGCCTCCCAAGATGTGGTAGCATTCTTCTATCGACCTACACAGGGATTTAGGTTATCTATGCCGCCGCTGAAGGGTGCGGATTTTTCACACCCCTGACCAATGTAGTTAGATTGATCTAATTTTCTAGTGTGGACCAGGCTTAACCTATCATCCACCTATTTTTAAAAGAAACACCTCTATTCAGATAGAGATCAGTCAGGCAGCTGGAATTTAGCACCCATCAGCGATCAACGGGCAAGATAACCTTTGTACTGACAGCAGGTCCAATTCCTAGCCAAGCTCTGCCTGCCTAGACTTGGGGAAATAAATACCTGCATTCTACATCACTCCAATAACGTGTTGCATGCTAACCAATTGATCCAAGAATGTAGGATGCTGACTCAGACTTCAGTCCACAAGGGTAACCATCAAAGGGGGATCTCTCCTGACAAGCTGTTTGTTTTCTTGGCTTGAGTCATTCTGAAATGTTAACTGTATTTTTACCCATTTCTTTAAGGAAGCATAAAGATGATGGTTAGCACCCGTTTACTGACAGCAAAGGAAGATTCTTACTCACTTTTATGCACAACTCTCCAGTTCAGCAGTCTCATAAATATGCAGCCACTGCAGTAGTGGGAGGATAAAAAAGATCGTAGCGTGTTTCTGAACAAAATAAAAAGGAGAGAGAACATGCCAGCACCAGACCAAACCAGGACTATAGCATCTCAGAGATCGCAATCCTTTATGTTGCTATTCAACAGCAAACCACTTTTCATAATAAATTGGTATCTTGTCATCTTCAATTTCAGGGGTTCTCAACCGTTTTTCCTTCCATGGTTCTATATTCCAATCAAACACTTGCAACCTGTTTGTTTCAGATGTTGCCCAGAGGCATTTTGAAGGAGGTGTCACAGGAATCAGTGCAGTTGTTTATTATTGTATTTTTGTAGCAAGCAGGGGCATGAAGCAAGACCCCACTGTGCTAGTGCTGGACAAACACAGAACAAAAAGTCCCTCTCTCGTGCTTTATGAGGTGGACCCTGTTCCAACCAAGCAAATCTATTCTAATATATAATCAGAGACAGAGAATTGGGAGCAGGGTCATGACTATCCTAGTCAGCTACTAGCAACTTCCATGATTGAAAAATCAGATTTATTTGGGAAAACTTAATGTAAAGCATCACTAAGGAAAAAACCCAAGGCATAACATATTAGTAATAAAAACATTACCAAGCTATCTGACAGAATGGTCCAGAAGCAGCTCAGAATTTGACCTAATATTTCAGTTAGAGATAGGATGATTCATTTTGTTATAAAACCACAGCAGAAAATTCAATGGTCATCCAGAGGTCTCTCCTAGAGAAGAGGTTGAATTCCCAGATGTTTGAGGGCCTGGCGCTCAGATCCTCAAGGATGTTTTGACACTTAGGCCTGGTCTTCACTGGAGGGTGGGCGCGGGGGGGAATCGACTGCAGATATGCAACTTCAGCTACGTGAATCACGTAGCTGAAGTTTGCGTATCTGCAGCCGACTTACCTGCCGTCCTCACGGCGGCAGTGGTTGGCGGTGCGCTCCCCCGTTGACTCCAGCTTACGCCTCTGGTCAAGCTGGAGTTACGGAGTCGAGGGGGCAGCGCTGGCGATCGATTTCTCATGTCTTGACGAGACACGATAAATCAGTCGCCATAAGATCAATCTCCCCGCTGTAGTGAAGACAAGTCCTTCACTTCTGATGCTTATGTTCCTTTGAGGGATCTGGGCCTAGAGCCTGTGGAAAAGTCAATGTGAGGTTTTCAGAACTAGAACCTTGTGTTTGAAAATTCTTTTTGTTTTCTTTTTTGTTGTTATGTTTTTCTCATAAAAATCTAGCTATTTTCTGGGTATTATCTGCTTATTGCTACTAGCCAACTCTGTGACGCAGCTAAAAAGAAACCCTCTTGCTAAGTGGCTGGAAACCGCTCTGGTGAATTGTAAAACATCGTGTTACTTGTCATATCCCCAAAGCAGTCATTATATAAAAACAAATAACATATGCCATATTTCCCAGGTCAGAACAGAACTGGGAGGGGTGTAAAATAAACATTGTTTGAAAATCTCTGCAACCAAAACAGCTACAAAAGTACTCCCATGGAAATAACACACTAGAAAGCTAATCATAAGAAATCCAAAAGATGAGGTTGGCATGTTCTTCCTGTCTGGCTTTAGATTTTTTTTCCTGTCCCCAGGTTTGGTTTTTTGGTTTTTGTTTTTTGCTCTGGCCTAGAGAGTAGCAAAGCCGGGAGAATGATCCTAATCCACTCCCCTACCAGGATGGACTTTATATCCCAGCATGGTGTTTCTCTGTCTCCCCTTCTGTTCCCTAAAGGAAAGATAGTCCTGCTGACAGCAGCAGCTAAAACCCAGGCTGGGCCCTAAAGACAGGCCACAATGCAATTTTCTATGGTCTCAGATTAAACTTTCCTTATCCCGGTACCTGTCTGGCTAGCACAGTGGTGAGGATATACAAGCAGCAAAAGCTATTCATTCACCTCCATTCTCATTCTGCTACCTGCATTCCTGGATGTGTCCCGCTCTCCCCCACAGTATTAATTTCAATTGGATTTCTCAGAAGCTTAACTCAGTGCTAATTAGCACCCCATATGGCCTATCCTTTCTACAGTACCTTCACAAAAGATTTACAATGTGATTAAAGTTAGGTGCCTGAGGACAGCCATGTTCAATGCGTTCCTCCGCATTCTTGAGGAATTAAGCCAGAAGGGGGAGAAAAAAACACTTTTTTTTTGTTTTTAATCCTAAAAAAAAGAAGAAAAACAAGAACAAAACGAAAGCCATTTTAACTCACTTCTAGAGTTAAATCACTTAACCCCATCCTATTGTCACGAGAAAGGAAGCAGGATTAATAGAGTTTCCCTCCAAGATCCAGGTCATGAAAGATCTGTTTCTTTTTGGCTCTGTTTTTATTTAGAGTGAAACACTCCGTTTTGTCAATACAGCTCCGCTCTACCAAGATAGCAGCCCCCAGGGTGTGGATTCTTAGCCTTTCCACACTCAGTGTGAAGAAAGTAAACTTGATAGAAGGGGCTGCCTCCTAACTGCTCTTTATTGCCGTTTCTTCTCTGCCTTTTTACATTTCATAGGAAAAAACAGATTTTTCTTTGGGGAGTTTAAAAAGTAAAAAAAAATGCACTTTTTCTGTTAGCATTTGGAAACGTTTAACATTGGGATCTCTTGCATCCTTTTCTTCTAGTTGCAACTTTCAGCTGAAGATTTTAATACGCACTTTGCAATCAATAATGAATTATGCTGCCTTGTGCACCCTTGTGCAGCAGATAAGTGTCATTACAGAAAGGCAAACTGAGGCAGCCCGGGTGTCAGTGGCTGAATAAAGAGTAGAATCCAGGAGTCCTGAACCTGCTACCTTAATCACTAGGCCACACTGTCATTGCCAGTGATGAAAAGATCCCCATTGCCTTCCATGCCAGTTGGACTGGGACATTAGTGAACATCTTTAAAGAAACAGAGTGCTTAGTGTGATCATTTGTTTTCTGCCTGTTATAGAAAACGAAACCACATGTGTGGAGTTCAGGCTGTTACTTAGAAGGTACATACCTGAGAACATGGCACAATTTGCGGTGTTTCCTGAAATTTACAAACAGGAAGGATTTGTGTAAGCAGCTCTGTCATGTAGGGCCTGATCCTGATCAGTGTAAATCAGTGGTAAGAAGTCCATTGACGTCAATGGTGTTCCCCCTGTGTGCAGGTCCAGTCCCACTCCCATTGCTGGCATCAGAAGCAGAGGATGATAATATCTGCCATAAACTGAGGGTAAGCAAGATCAGACTTAGATCCTAGTTAGGGTAAATAGAGAAGAGCTACGATTTCCATGCTGACTCATAAGCCTTCACTGAGACACCTGGGATAGGAGCTGGCTTTATGAAAGCTACCAAGTTTGGGGACCTCAGGGTAACCAGTATGTCATGGTCTGTATTGCACCCACAGATACTGGTTACAGAGACAGGAAGCTCTCAATGATCTCACCTCCTAGGAGGTGGAGGACAGAAGTGTTGGTTTTAGTGACAGCCAATGGAAATTTTCATTTTCTCAAGTGATAGAACAGCTGTTTCCAGATGTAAGGGCTCAAGTGTCAGATTCCTTGTAACATAGCCAAACCCCTAATGTGCTAAATTGTGTTATGATTTTTAGGGTCCATTATACAGTGATTCCTATCTCAGAGAATGGCTTTGAGGGAGAGACACAAAAACTGAAGTAACTAATGTAGTAAAAAAAAAAAGTTCTTTAATATATATGGGTTTTGTTGTCTCTGACTCCTTATAAAAGGAAAACCTGTGTATTCAGGAGCCCCATGGCCTGCTTGCTGTCTTCATAAGGACAACAGGTGCCATATAAAGAGAACACATTGCTATGGCAGACATCACCAAGTGGTGCTGTTACACATAGTCTTCCAACTTCTTTTTCATAGTATATGAGCAAATGTTCAGTTTTGAGAAGACATGCCCTATTGTTGTTAGTTTCTGTACAGAAGCACTGGTCCTTAGAGGGGGAACTGTATGAGTAGCAGGAGAGTTTGCTCTCTGCCTTGGACTGACTGGGGTCAATTTTTGAGGCAGAATAGCTCTCTGGGAGCTGAACACTAGTACTTGGCAGAAATTCCTGGAAGACGGGATTGCCCTATGTGCTGTTTGGCCACCTCTGTTCCAGGGCTGGTGTAGCCATGTAAATAAAACAAGTTACACGTAGATTATATCGAGATTCCATGTTACTGATTTCTCCTCCACTCGGAAGCTGACCAGCCAGGCCCTGGACATCTGCTACCATCTGGTAGAAAGGCAATGCTGGTGCGAGAACAGGACATTGGTGTCAGTAGTGGGGGCTGCAATAGTGTGCGTGCTTTGGTTCAAAATGAACATATTAAAACTAGACTGGACAAAGTACTGGAGAATCTCCCTTAGGAAAGACGCATGTGCTGGTTCCCAAGAGACAGGCTAAATAGACTAAAAAAAAAATTAGTCACCACCAGCTGCTGACAGCTTACTACACGTCACTCGGCCAAATGATTTCTAAATATCTACTAATAAATACACCCTTCTCAGCATCCTGGGATTGCGGCAGCTGTAGGCTGCTGACAAGACAACATCAGTAAGGGCCTTGTCCTTATCTCTCTTAGAGATACGCAGCAGCAGAATTTATGATGCCCCTTCTCATTGGCTGGAGAGGTTCACCCCCAGCGTACTCTTGTCTAGCTGGCCTGAGGAGTGTGCAGGCATGCCTTGGTGCTTCAGCAAGGCTTCAAGCCATTTGCCACATTCTGAGGTATATAAGTCCAGTCAATGAAGGATGCTTCTGGGTTTAGATCAGGGCAAATGCAACCAGAGTAGAGACTCACGCTGAACAAGCCCTGGGTCCACTGGCATCTCAGGGATCCTGAACGCATACCAGGAGCTACACAGAAGAGCTCCACAGAAGCATCTCAAAGGGTGGTGGAGATGGGGAGCAGAGGGGCAGGTCAGAAGAACAGAATTATCCAAGCTCAGATTTGACCAAGGCTAACTTGCAAACTATGCCATTAGCTCTTCAACACAGGCTCTCTGTTTCATGTGTTATCTAGCACCTTCCGCCCCCGCAACGAGCCCTTAACACCCTGCCGGGACATTGGTTCAAAGCCGATTAACAGCACTTCCTGAAATACCAATCTATCTTCCTGTACCACCTTGTGCTTTCCTAGGGAGAATCTCCCAAGCAGGTGTTGACTCAAGCCAGCTGCTCATATACTATGGAGTGCACTACAAATACCTAGATAGATTAGTTTAAGTAGATCAAGCCCAAACCCGCCTCGCTAACAAAGAGCATGGCTCAGGTGATATAGCTGCATGGGATAAAGAAACCAAGTGTATTCTGAGTTCCAGATGTTCTGCTGATGATGAGAAACCCAGAGAAGTAATAAAGTCTACATGGCTGTTGCCTCGACATATCTTCCTTACCAAAATTTGATTTCCATCTTTGGTTTTAGTAAATCCAAAGAACATTGTTTTCATTTTGAAACACAACCAAGGGAACATTTTCTCATGAGGCTTACGAAACCTCATGCAGGAATTCAAAAAAAAAAAAAATCTGCAGAACATTATGACAGGCTTTATTTTATAGGAACTGTAGAATTTACAGAATACACTGGAAAAATCAAACAAGGGAAAAGTATGTACAGAGTGAGTCACTGGGTTTATTCGATGTCTTTAGGCACTTCCAACCATTGTAGTCCTTTGACTGATGAAAATGATTTGCTAACCAAACCTGGTGATATTTTTATTTGGTCTGCTCCTCATGCTAAATACGGACTGTGGATTGGCACCGCAAATACAAAACTGGCAGGAATGATGGAGATTGCATCTTGTACCTGCTGTCACCCAAGACATTTATTCTTCAGCAAGTGAAGATAATATTGTTAGGTGTCCATGATTTCTTATAGGTCTGGGCTCTGAAGTTTTGGTTGGTTGGTTGGTTGGTTGAATTTTCTCTTTCAAGATTAATTAACAAACTGAAAAAAAAGGTTCATACATCCAGGATGTTGATTTTTCATATTCAGCATTGGGGCTTTCAAAAACCTACCTGGTAATTTACCATTAGAGAGACATTTCATAAAGAGGAGCAGGAAAGGTGAGAAGAAATGTCCAGAGGGTAGAACAGGCTGATCCATCATCCATAAAACAATAAGAGTCTCTCACTGGCTGCCAGCTAGAGAAATAAAGGGCCTATTGCAAGGTACTGCAGAGTCATGTTACTTTCCCTTCTCGAGGCTATAAAAGCTCTTCCAATAAAAAAGTATCACTGGCATCTTGCTATTATTGTGTTTTAAGAAAGGGATTGTTTCGCATGCTAACACAATGAACATTTTTGTTTCTTGCAGCTAAGCTGCTATTGTTACAAAAGATTTATGAGAAAGGGTGGAACTGTCAAATGTGCCTCACTGATTTAGGAGCACTTTCAGTGGATCTGGTGCTCCTAAACCACTTACGTGCTTTAGAAAACCCCACTCCGGATGTTCAATCTTGATCCCCTTAAAGTTAGGCACCTAATTTTATTATTAAATATGGATTTAGGTGCCTCAAAATGTGAAAACTCTTTCCTTTGGGCAAAGGTAGTCAAATTACAGCCAACTGCAGCCCACAGCATTACACACAAGCATTGGCTCTTTAAGATTATAGGTCACATCACATAATGCTCTATCTTTATCCGACCAGCTTAGGCCTGTAGTCTCCAGCCTCTGCAGGTGTTGTCTCCATGTGAAAAGGTGTGACTCTGAAATCTCCTCCACTTTGTTCAAATCAGGTGCAGACACAAGTTGCCGGTGCTGCCACTCTGTTGAGCAAAGTGTGGGCACCCCTGGCTTAGAAGTTAGATGGGACCAGGCCACACCATTTAGATCCATGGCCAAATGGCATCACAGTCTGGGGGTATTTGCGACAGGGACCTGACTCAAGCAGCCCATCTGCATGAGTTCCATGAAGGACCCTGTGGATTCCCCTTTGACTCTCCAAACAAAGCCAACCTGAAAACAGTTTATGCCTCTAGGAATGAGACTGCCTGTTCTGAGGACTTAAAAATGAACTCTGCCTGTAGCACCCTGTGCGTTCATCCTTAACATCCTCAGTCCCCTTTTTTTTAGCAGCTCAGATTCCAAGGATAACTGTAAAGGGAGGATGATAGTTAACTTTAACAGCCTAGAATCTCAAGGCATAATATTTACAATCAATAATCTTGGCGCAGCAATTACCCCTGGCGGTTGAGTGCTGTCCCATCTCATTTGCCTTCCAGGTTGAAAACCAAAACAAAGCTATGTGGCAAGTCAACATCTATATGTACTATATGCGCAAGGGTAGCGGTGCCCTTCGAAAGCTCTGGCAGATTGGGTTACTGACTCCAGCCGGGCTCTGATTATACATGTTTGAAAAATGAGAGGAGGTAAACAGACTTTAGGACATCAAGTTTCTTCAAGGTGGGAGCTGCTGTCAGCAGAGTTGAAAGGAGAGAGATGGATGAATTAGCCTAAGGAACCTCTTAGCCAGCAAATCAAGAGGAGCGTCTACTCAACCATGTACTTGCATCATGGGTTCACAGGCTTGGTGCGACAGTCCCAACTTTGGAACAGTCTCTTGGAGGAACCCCTTTGCTGCACCAGACCCCAAGGGATCTCTGCTGCATCACCACCTCAAGAGTGTGAACCTCGACGGCGTCAGCACTGTGAGCTCTGCTCAGCCGGTCCAGTGAGGCTCCGGGCAGAGACTTATCCACTCTTCAGGGAGTAACGCACTTCGCCCGGTATTTGCAGTGACACTCAAGTGGTGTTTTCAAAACAGTCGGGTTTGTTAGTCAACTGGAACGTGGCATAGGAAGTGCTTAGGCCAGCAGAGAGAAAAGAAGATTAAAGTGTAGTCCTTTCTGGTCAGCCTAGAGAAATTCACCCGTCAAGATGTGGTGAGCTCCATTTTCAGGCTCATTGTCTTGCTCTCTGACTTCCTTCCTTAGTCTGTTCCCAGGTGAGAGATCCTCCAGCCTCTTCCGGAAGCCAATCCTTATTCCCCCCGCCCTCATACCCCCACCGTTGTTCTGAAGGTGGGATCTGTGCTCAGTTTTCCTGCTCAGAGGTGGGGAAATCCCTTTCTGGTTGGGTCATTGCTTGCTAGGTGCTAACATCTTGGTGAGTGAGTGCACTTTCCATTCTTAGATCTTCCACTGAGATGGGTCGGCCATGGCCAACCATTATTAATGTTCCATTCAGTCCACTTAGACAGCTAGGTGATACACATACACACCTGTGTCTCTTAGCTGGTCCCGAGAGCAAACACAGTCCTTCCCCCTTCTCCCCCACTGGGTTGTACAAAGTACAGGGGAAACTGAGGCACACATAGGCATCATACAAAATTACAAAAAATTCCCACTTTGTCATCACTTGTCAGCCATGGAGCTCTGCACAGTATTACACATACCACAGATTCCCATGTTTACCAAGTGCCTGCTGCTGTGCATTTCCCAGCAGCCACAGGGGCTCCCGTTCTAAAGCAAACACGGCTCTCCAGTCAAGATAAGATTGCTGGCATTTTGATCTTTCCAGTACAACCCTGTGACTTCATACAGTAAGGGGGGGGGGGGAGGGGAGAGCAAAACCTCCGCCAGTGTTGTCTGATTCTCAACTCATGTTTCTTTTATTATTCAGCAAAGTTCACCGAACTAGAATTCTTTCGGGTCTAGACGGCGAGGGCCGATAAGAGCAAACGAGGATAAACAACATTGCCATGGAAACAGGAAGTGGCAGGAATCCCAAGAAAATGGCTGCCGTGTTGTGAATGGAGACAACCCCATGCATGTGTGTTTACTCTGTGCGTGGCTATATAAATAGCTACTGCTGGTTTAAATTTTTCCTGTGAAAGGATTCTACGGGCCAAGAATAAAATAAACACAGCCATGGCTTCAGACCTCTTGTTTTTATTTTCTCCTTTAGACAGCGCTTGGGTTCTCTTGCCTTCTGGGACTTCTCCAGATTTCTACTGCCCATTATTCTATTCAGCGTTTGGATTATTAGAAAGCATTTTCAACTCATATAAAAAACAGATGCATTTTGTCATGCTTGACTCGCTTAAGGGTTTTAAAAAGCATCCATCTAATAAATGCTAACCACCCAATGGGAATAATGATCCGCCGTGGGGGAAAAATAACAGCAAAATGAAGGGCTAGTCTACCGAAATAACCCATGTTTAAACAGATCTGCTGTCGAGATTTTTTTCAGGGATTTCTCTGGCTTGTGCCGCGCAGCAGGTCAGATGAGATGATCACAGTGGTCCCTTCTGGCCTTGGAATCGATGAATCTATGATTGTGATGGTCAACCCTTAGGTTTAAGTCTTCAACTTTTAGGGTGGGTAGTTCTTAGTCATGTGAGTGATGCCACAGACTGCAAAGGGACTACAGGTGTCTGGATTCATTGAGGGGTTGCAGAAATAGGGTCTGTGCCATAATATGTTTTTTTCTTGCATGTGTGGGTGGAAGATGCTTGTGATAAGCATGGTTAAAGAACCATGTGTAGACACCTTTCCTCGCACACAACACTGTTTCCTTTCCACACGGGCAAAAATAGACTATGATTTGGCCAACGGCATCTTTAAAGATAGTGATTTTTGTAGTTTGGAGAGGGCCATAGGCCTGGTCTACATTGAAAAGTTGTCCCAGGATAACTGTTTTGGTTAGGGATGTGATATTTTACCGATATAGCTATCCTGGGACAAGCCCTAGTAAAACTCGACTTATAATGGTACAAAGCTGCCTTCCAACAATATAGCTTATTCCCCTTCCTCTACTGGAATGGCTACATCAGGATAAAGCACCTTTATGTCTATGTAGCTGTGTCCGCACTAAGTAGACTGTACTGCTTTCACTATATAGGCATAGCTAAAGCCAGACAACTTTCTAATGCAGACAAGGCAATAGACAGCGGAGTCAGAATTAATGTGTCTAAGGCTGAGTTCTGCAGGGAAAATGGGCCAAAGCTGAAATATTTGCCACCTTTTGGGTGCACATTAGTATCCTCAAAGATTCTGTATCACCATGGAAACTACCAAACCACGATTCCCTGGAACAGATGCTGTTATTAGGTTGGATGACGGAGACATGATTTGCTTGCTCCTGTATTATTTTTGAACACTGGGGGTAAAATCCTGGTCCCATTAAACCCAATAGGTGTTTTGCCATTGATCTCACTAGGGACATTGACTTCTCAAGTTTCCAACATGCAGGTTTCTTAGGCCACTTCAATACCTACTCCTATTGGCACAGAAGGTGACATAGTATGATGTGTGGTAGCTTCGCTGATACAGGAGGTTAATTTCACAGCTTCCAAGGTAAATGAGTTATGACTTACAGCCATCCATGGAGCATCACGTTCTCATCATTAGGGATATCAACCATAGTACTCAAATGACTATCCCAGCACATTAGATAGGTCTGGGATCTCTACAGTTAAAATACAGGATGCTAGGAAACCAGCAGGAATGTGCATGAAAATCTGACAGATAAGACAGTACCAGCATGGCAGATGGGAAAAGGAGGCTGGTTGCACTGTCCTCAGTTTGTGGGGACATTGATTTCACGTGTGACAATAAGACCCTGACACTATTATATTACAACATTACTCAGTGGCAGCAGAAAAAGAAATGGTCATTTGGAATCCCCCGGACATCACTGCGAAGGCTGTGGAAGATGGACTAGAAGGTTAGTCCAGAGTTTGGGATCTCATCTTATATGTATTTCTAAACACTATTATTTTTCCCATCTTTTCTAACATCTTGTCTGCATCCACTGGGCCAGAGCTGATGGAGGATTTTGAGAAGATTCTTCAGAAAGGATGTTTGCACGCCATCTGGCCGGTCTGGTGAGCCTTATCATCCTCTTGAGATGTTGCCTTCAGAGGGAATGGCTGAAGACACCTCATGTACGGTCCCCCACTTCTCCCTTCGATAGACACAATGAACGGCCTGCTTCCTAGAACACACACATGCACCCATCATACTGCTCCCAAAACACACCCACCCTCCACCGCTCCCTAACACACACTAACACCCACCCATTCACTCATCCACATGCCCCATCACAATGAATTTAGGATGGCCTTGAATCAGCTCTGAACTTTGTGGCCCATCCCTAAGTTACGAATGCGAGCAGCGCCCACTCACTTGGCCCCATTGTCCCATATCAAAGCTCGGAGAGGCAAAGATTTCAATAAGTGAGCAGAGAATCACTCGCCCCCTCCCCCGGTTTATAACACCAGTAAATGCATTCTGGATTAAGGCCCCTCCCTCCCCCAAGCCTATTAGAGAGGCTCAGCTGTTGCCTGAAGCCCTTACTTCACCTAAGTGGGCATTATTTGCATGATAATGCCCTCTTTGGGGGGAATTACTGCTTAATTAAAGAACAGCAGTCACTTTAATTAGCATGTCTCCATGCTCCCTGGTACTTTGCATGGATTCAAATGAGCTGCTCATTAGGCCCTGGCATTAATACAAGCTACACCCTTTAGCGGGAATCTAACTAAATTAACATAAGGAAGACAAACTACTGCATGCATCAGAGAGAATGATAGACAGCTTGTCTCTGTGTCTCAGCGAAGGCAATTTCCGTGGGAGATAGTTCCCGGCCAGAGAGGGGCACTTGTTTTCTAATGAAGAGAGCGTGAGGCTTTGAAGCACTGTGTACATGCCAAAGTGCAGGGGCTGAATTTGGGTTAGCACCTGCTGATGTCCTCGGCCCGTCTGACGATGAAGCCAAATTCTCCTCTCAGACATTGCAGCGTGACCCCACTGTGGTCAGTAGGGTCTCACCAGCATGGATGATGGGGAGGGATTTGGCCGTTCATCCTGACACAAAACCTGGACACCAAGCAGGCCAGATTTTGATCCCAGTTACGCCCAAAGTGTCTGCTGCTGCTACAGTTAGAACCTGACTTGCAAGGTGAGAAACGGCATTTCCATCTGACCTTGCCTGCCGTGGCTTGTCTATAACTCAGGGCAAATCAAAGAGCAACATGTGAGCCCCTAGCAGGAGACAAGAATGTGACAGATGAAGCCCATTCCCCATTCTTTGCAAACATACGGAGACCTGTTCAAACTTTAGCAATGGACACAGGGCCCGCCCTGTGTTTCAATGAAAGCCTGTCCTTCTGTTTGCATATATCTGCTACAAACTTGTTCCTCCAGCACTTTAAAAGGCTGAACTGTACTGTTCACCTAAGAGCCCTTCAAAAGGGAGCCAGGAAGTCAAACTTAATAAGTGACATTTCAAAATAAAATACCCGACGTTATTTACAAAGCAGGAATCATTCACCCATCCCTGAAACGCAGTCGTCTCTGAGGTGGACCGAAGCCTGCAGCAGCATCACATGGCACTAGTTGAGGGTACAAAGGGAAGAATAACATATTCCCGGGGAAGCAGAGGTGGAGTTTAGTTGGGCAGGATGGAATCATAGACTATCAGGGTTGGAAGGGAGCTCAGGAGGTCATCTAGTCCAACCCCTTGCTTAAATCAGGACTAACCCCAACTAAATTCCACTAAATGTAGCCCAGAATCTTGTAAAAGTTCTATGGGATACTTCAAGTGGCCAGGAACTCTGCTTTCTACCTTATCCCAAAGCAGCACTGCATCTTCTAGCATCGCTGATACAGATTATGGAGTAGCACCGTGATTTTCTGTGGAGCTCTCTCTTCCAGCTACTAACCAGCCGTGCTCCTGCTTAGCTGAGTGAATTCATAGCCCAAGCTCGCACGGCTGCCCGGCCACAACTCCCGAGTGTGGTAGGACCTTAAATTGCTGCTCCACTCAGGGGATCTGTGCCATGCCGGAGAGCCACAGAAATACTAAGCATTAGATTCAGCTCTCCAGTGGGAACCGGCTGCCTTTCTGAGGCTCAGTGCAGTGTAATCCAGTGCACCCATCAACAAAAATAAGTAATGGGTGAACTGTGACTGGCGGGGTAAACTCATGGCAGAACGTCTAATCAGCTTCTCTTTGCTGAGGAGTTGGGTTGAAGGCCAGGGGAAAAGCTCCATCTCACCCCATCACACCTAAGACCCATCCAATGCCCTGCTGGGACAGGTCCCTTAACTACGTCCCACCTGATGTCACCCAGCCAATCCCAATTCAGAGATTGTGTTGCGAGAAAGCAACATGAAGGAAGGCTCCCACCTGCGGGGGAAGCTGATGAACTGAGCTCGGAGCAGTTTGTACAGAGATTTAAGCACACTCCGCTGTTCTGGGAGCGCAGGGGCAGGTCAGGCCGGTGGGAGCTGGCCTGGCACTAGGGGCTTTTTGCACACCTCAAGTGCTCCGCTTTCGTCTCCCTCCAGCTGTGCTCCATCGCACAATGCAGCCCCTTTAAAACCAGGATCTTGGAGCTTTGACTCCGCTGGTTAGCAGCAGCTTCCGCTTGGAGGGCCAGCTGGTGAATAGGGCAGCAGCGTTTGGGATTACAGAGACCTAGAAAGGAGGGACAAGCAGCTAGGGATGGCTTAGAGCAACGAGCCTCAGTGGGAAATACCTAGATGGCCTAGGACAAAAAGTCTGAATTGCAGCAGGGTTGTTCAGCCTTTCCTTGGTCTGAGGCATGTGGGCTAAGTCTCATGTAACTAGGGGGATCATTCAGAGGGGACCTTAGAAACCAAGGTCTTGTCTGCTGTGTATGGAGGAGAGAGGATAGTCTTGTGAACACAGCACAGGGCTAGGGGGGAGATCTATGTCACTGAGAGAGATTTGACGGCGCTAACTCTAGTCAGAAAAGGGATCAAAGAGAGAAGGGCACCTGGCCATTCTCATCTGCCCCAAACAGAAATTCATCTGCTCTGGGCCCTGGAGAGCACAGCCCAGAGAATCCCACCCAGTGCATCAGCCCATAACTCAGAATCATAGAATCTCAGGGTTGGAAGGGACCTCAGGAGATCATCTAGTCCAACCTCCTGCTCACAGCAGGACCAATCCCTATTAAATCATCTAAACTTCTGGCTGAGCTAGAGCCAATCTCTCGGAAACCGTCTTGACTGAAAAATGTCAGGTGACGCCAAATTTGCTCCCTCCCTAGGCAAGTTGTTCTAATGGTCAATTACCATCACAGCTAAAAAATTGTGCCTGATTTCTAGCCTCAATTTGTCTGACTTCAGCTTCTAGCTGCTGCATTGTGTTCGGCCTGCCTGCCGAGTGTGGGATGCCAAACTCTGATCTCTGTTACTCCAGTGGGAATCCAAGTAACTCCCATGACTTCAGAAGGGTGACTCTGAGTTTGCACTGCTGTACCAGAGAGCAGCATCTAACTCTTTCCTTTGCTGGGGCGTGCACACACTGAATACCACCCAGTTACTTGCAGAAACTCCAAGCAGTAATGCGCCGTCGATGTGACAAGGGCTTGATTTTCCTCTTGCCTACACCGATGTTACCCTGGTGAAACTGTATGGACCCAATGGAAATCCAGCTGATTTACCCCAGTTTATGCGAGATCAGGAGTCTTTGCACTCTTGTAGCTCACCCGCTTTTGTGACCTATTTTTAGCAAGGGGGTTATTTGCAGTAAGTCACGAAAAATGGAAGCGTGTGTAAATTCTGGCAGATTTAGTTAATTAAAGATGCTGTAAACTATCCGGAGGTGGGGGCGGAGGCATGGGAGGAGGGAAGAAAGTGAGACGTTGCTATATTTGTTTAAATAATGTTCCCTCTGAGGAATACATCCCCCTCCCGCCCCCAACAAGCTGAGGAGGTAGTAACAAATCAGAAGTAAATCTAATTACTGGAAGGGAGCAGGGCCATGAAAGTGGATGAAGTCATAGGGTTTCAAAGGCACAAAATGACACCCAAACAACGGGGCTACTTCTAATCCTTTTTACCAAGATGCAAATGGCTAAATTGGACTCCAGAGTAAGACTGGTCGCTTTGTTTGGTGGTGATTTAATAAACAGCCGTGCTGAGCCAGGAAGACTATGACCCACAAACCCCCACATTTTGTTGCCAAGTTGCTGGTAGCTTTGGGCAACCGTCTCCTGTCAGGCTGAACCTCAGCTGCTCAGACGCCGGTGCAACATGGCAAAGGGATGGGACTTTTTACTGTTTACATCAAGAGGTTTGATTCTCTAGTAAAACAGTGCTGCAGAATGACACATATGGACTCCGTTCTAGGCACGCAGTTAGAAGAAATGGACACAAGTCTCCAGGTCTGGAAGCCCGAAACCCACCCTATATAGGGCTTGTCTTCACTATGCGTGGTAGCAATCAGTCTTTTGGCGATCGACTTAACGCGTCTCGTCAGGACGCGATAAATCGATCGCCAGCGCTGCCCCCGTCGACTCCATAACTCCAGCTCGCCAAAAGGCGCAAGCTGGAGTCGACAGGGAGCACACCGCCGACCGCCGCCGCCGTGAGGACAGCAGGTAAGTTGGCTGCAGATACACCAACTTCAGCTACATTATTCACGTAGCTGAAGTTGCGTATCTGCAGTCGATCTCCCACCTAGCGAAGACCGGCCCATAGAGACAAGCTATTAACACCCATCGGATAGACACATCCTCTATGCAAACTGAGATCCACTGTGGCCCAAATTCAGCCCTGGTGGAAGACGTTGCAACTCTATAAGCCCAAATTCTGCACTGAGTTGCACCCAGAACTATTGAAGTTAGTGGAGTTCCACAATGGCCCACCGATTTCAGAAGAGATTAACCCATTTGCAGAGGGCTGAGTAACACTCGAAGTCCACAGTTTCACTGTTAAGGTAACTTCAATGAAAGACGTATCCCAGCTAAAGAGCAAGGTGCTCTCCTGAGATTTCTGTCCTTTAAACTGCTTCTCATCTTGCCAGGTGAGCTACATGCCTCTGCTCAGGGCTGCAGATCTCCATTGTGCGCTCCACACAAACAATTCACATGGATGTCAGCTGGATTCTGCCCACGGGATGAATGGAGAGCCTAGTTCTGACGTAGCGTCAATCAGAAAGGACTGCAGTGGAGTCACAAATGTGAGAGCAAAATCAGGTCTTTGGAGCATGCAGCAGCGATGAGGACTGTGGAGCAAAGGGGAGAATTTTGTCCTGACTAGAAGCAGAGTGACACAAAGATAATAGGGCCCATCGGTTCTGGGGAGCAAGCACCTGGATTGTGCCACTTGGATTAGAAACTATCTGAAGTTGTGATTGTCTAGAAGGGAAAGAGGCAGAGCGAACCTGAACACTAACCACCATTCACCTCGGATGTAACGTTTGGTCAGGAGCTCCAGAGGGCAGGGAGAATGTCACTGCCTGGCAACCAGATGGGCTATTTTCTCTGTATCAACCTTGCGTACAATCTGGACATTGGGCGATGCTGTTTCTCTCATCCGTGGAGCACTTTGCCCTTCAGTTCCGTGAGCAGAAGGCTCCCAGCTGAGACCCCAAATCACAGCCAGGTGCAGGCCTGAAAGTAGCGCTGCTCTCTGGGGGAAGGTGTTGAGAAAGGCCGCAGGCCAACGAGAAGATTTACGGGCTGCTACCTCTGATCCACGCAGCAGCCATAAATCAGGCCGGCGAGGGGATGGCAGGAGCACTCTGAGTTAGCTCCTTTCCCTAATGGAACACAGAGGTATCTCCCACACTGTGATCAGCACAGGGCAGGGCCAGGAATGACAGAGCGAGAGCAAAGAGCCGCTTGGACAATCCACTGGAGATTAGTCCAACTACAGGCCAAGGATGGAAGGAACAGGCGAGATAATAATCAGTGATCAGAGCGGAGAATCATCAATAAATAACAGTACACTTGTGGTGTCTTTCACCCATGGATCTCAAATCCATTTCACAAACATAACAAAGCCTCATCCCACTCACCCAGCATGACAGAGGAGCTTTATTGCCACAGTTTCACCAATGGGGAAACTGAGGCACGGGGAGGTGATGTGCTTTGCTGGGGATGCTCCAGGTCAACAGCAGAGCTCGGAACAAAATCCAGGTGTCCTGATTTCCACCCTGGGAGTTGTGGGTAACATTTTCCAAAGCATGCAAGCAATTTAGGAGCCTAAATCCCATGGGCTTTCAGGGGAACTCAGGCTCCTGGGGCATTTAGCACTTTTAGAAAGGTTGTCCAGACAACAGCCGGACCCCTGGGCCAAGGTCGGAGCCAATAGGGCTGGAATTCTATGATTCTGGCCCCAACACTTTTTGATGATTAAAGTCATGCTTAAAAGATGGTGAACTTCAAATTGTATACACTTCAGCCCCTCCTGGGTTAGGGCTGGAACTGGCCACCGGGAAGACACCACTCATGGGGCGCGTACCCTCCCCCCCACACGTATTACCAATAACAAGAGGGCTCTATTATTATCCCAAATTTATTTATTTCCTTTGCAGTGGTGCTTAGAGGCCCCAATCGGTCTCATGGCCCCACTGTCTGGGCCCAACACAGAGAATAAGATATAGCCCCTGCTCCAAACAGTCTGATGTGTGGTAGTGAAATAGGGTGGCTTGCTCCCTAGATCCGCTCAGGACTCGGTTGTGGCATTGATTTTTCTTCCCCTAGGAGCCAGCCAGGTCACTATGTGATCCACGACAAAGTATCCCAGCAGAAGCTGAAATGGTGTGAAGCAGCCAGCCAGGAGACAACTGCTTCTATGCAGATTTACCCTTTGGCTTCAGAATGAAAGCAGAAAATCACCACAGTTTAACACTCTCATTCTCCAAAGGGATAAACTGTCCGTCCTCTTCATTAGGGACTTGAGTGGGAAAGAGCCGGGGACTGGAAGTCTTTTCAACCAAGCTGGTTTTCATTTCAGATCGAGACTCTAATTTAGTCTGACCTGCGCCCGTCTACTTCCTGCTACTGCTCGGAGCCTTTCAGCTGCCTTTCATGTTTCAAAGGGAAAAGTAACCTCACCGCACGCACGCACACACACACACACACACACACACCCCTACCTCTTTTTTGCTGCCAGGCCCAACTACAGCAGGTTATTAACAGGCCAAGAAGACGCTATCGTTTAGAGGACACAAGGTGTCACTCCTCTGGATGTCTCTTCCTCTTTCTTCCTCTTTTTTTGTTGCTTCCATTGTCATCTCTCTTGGTTGGCTGGAATTTGCCCATGGGCAACTGTGGACCTCGCACTCCCTTGCCTTTTCTTTTCTAGGACCACATGGAGGTTTGGGGTTCAAATTTCATCCAGCGACAATTTCACTTTTGAATCCTCTATAGGGGCCTGTCCTGCTCCACACCAAGGCCTCGATTTTTATTAAAGGTAGAGAAGGGAACCTGAGTTGTTCGGGGGAGGAAGGACACTGGGGACTAGTTTCAGAGGAGCAGCTGTGTTAGTCTGTATGCACAAAAAGAACGCGGAGTCCTTGTGGCACCTTAGAGACTGATCCATTTATTTGGGCATAAGCTTTTGTGGGCTAGAACCCACTTCATCAGATGCATTGATCATCCTGATTATCACTACAAAAGTTTTTTTTTCTCCTGATAATAGTTCATCTAAATGGATTAGCCACTTAAAGTTGGTATGGCAACCATCTCCACCTTTTCATCGATGCATCTGATGAAGTGGGTTCTAGCCCACAAAAGCTTATGCCCAAATAAATCTGTTCGTCTCTAAGGTGCCACAAGTACTCCTCGTTCTTTTTACTGGGGACTAAGTGAGTTCAGAGGCTTCTACACCCATTTTTCCACTCCTCAGTACTTGGATTTGTTGGATTTTACAGTTGCTTTCTCCAGAGGGCTCTGGGGATGAACTTGCATCCAGGCCTTGATCTATGTCTTAATCTTTATACTCACAGTTTTGCAGCTGCAAGACATTTCTGATGCAGTTAGTGTAATTCAGACACCTAAGTGCAACCATAAAAACTGAGATTTCCATGTGATGTTTTGTGAGCAAGCACTTTCCACAACCTACACTGCAAATGGTGGTGACCATACAGCATAGAGACCAAACTTCTCCTTCCTGGAGTTTGGTTTATTAACTAAGAAATCATCAGTAGGATCATAAAGTTCAGCTCAAACCTTCTCCCCAGGCTGGACTGTTCCTAGATCTCCTTCAGGCGTGCTCAGCCCACACCCTAGATCTTCAGTCTCTAAAAAGCCATTCCCTTCCTACCTCCTAAACAGGGCTGGAATAAGTTGATGGGGACCCCTCTTTGTTTATTCAATTCCTTCCCTTTACTGTTTTACTACCACCTATGTCCGATAGTATTGTTGAATTATCTTGCTTTTTTCCATTCCGGTTTTCAAATGTGATATACCAGTTATAAAACCGAATGAAAGATAAAACAAACTCTCAGCACATAACTCTCAGTAATACACACAGTGAGGCTATGGCTTTAATTACTGCATTACCTACAGCAGTGGAATTCAATTATATTTTCTAGTATCCAGATAAGGCAATGCCCAAATTTCAGTGGCCTAAAGGGCACTCTCTAGAACCAAAAGGCTCTTCAGGTGTTTGCTCTCTAGTGAGCCTGCTGCTAGCCAGTGGTCACAGCCTTCCAAAGGTGAAGTACTGGATTGTATTTAATAACCTCAAAATACAAGATTAAGTGTGCCGGTAGACAATATTCCAACCAAATCTTGCAAACACACTGTAATGCTATTAAAACAGCATATTAATATCACTTCTATTAAAATGATGAACTTAAAATGAGAGGTTAATCTCACAGAGGTTAATAGACATCTAATTTCCCTTTCTTGGTGCCTCAAATTCTGACACTCACTGGTATCGTCTTTTTTCCCCGAAAAGTATCGTGCAGCATACAATTGTATTAACTAATGAAAGCACGTCACTTCCTGATCTCTTTATAGAATCATAGAGTCGTAGAAGATTAGGGCTGGAAGAGACCTCAGGAGGTCATCTAGTCCAATCCCCTGCTCAAAGCAGGACCAATCCCCAACTAAATCATCCCAGCCAGGGCTTTGTCAAGCCTGACCTTGAAAACCTCTAAGGAAAGAGATTCTACCACCTCCCTAGGTAACCCATTCCAGTGCTTCACCACCCTCCTAGTGAAATAGTGTTTCCTAATATCCAACCTAAACCTCCCCCACTGCAACTTGAGACCATTACTCCTTGTTCTGTCATCTGCCAACACTGAGAACAGCCGAGCTTCATCCTCTTTGGAACCCCCCTTCAGGTAGTTGGAGGCTTCTATCAAATCCCCCCTCACTCTTCTACTCTGCAAACTAAATAACCCCAGTTCCCTCAGCCTCTCCTCGTAAATCATGTGTTCCAGCCCCCTGATCATTTTCATTGCCCTCCTCTGGACTCTCTCCAATTTGTCCACATCCCTTCTGTAGCGGGGGGACCAAAACTGGACACAATACTTCAGGTATGGCCTCACCTATGTCGAATAGAGGAGATTAATCACTTCCCTCGATCTGCTGGCAATGCTCCTACTAATGCAGCCCAATGTGCCGTTGGTCTTCTTGGCAACAAGGGCACACTGCTGACTCACATCCAGCTTCTCGTCTATAGTGCATGAACGCCCGTCTAAGTGCCTGATTAAAAGAGTGCCAATGTGAGCCAAAATGTACCCACGCAGTCTAGCTCCAATGTGTTTAAATGTAAATGAAACGTTTCAATACACGGCACAACAGTAAAGAGAGGGGAAATAAACTGAAGTGCATCTGCCCAGGCCCCCTCAATTCAGCCTCCCAGCCCCCATGAGTTCTGCCCTCTAGCCCCCATCTGCCCAGCCTCCAATCAGTTCTGCCCTCTAGCCCCCCATTTTCCCAGTCCCCCAGCCTCATTTCTGCTCCTACTGGCTGGCGGGGCGGCTGCTGCAGGATGCCCTTCCTCTTCAGGTGGGGCTTGGGGGGGCAGTCCAGGGGTTCTTCACCCCCACTGCCCCTTCCAAATGGATGGTACAGGGAGGGAGGTGGGGAGAGAAGGAGTCAACCCTACTCCCGGCTCAGTCTCCTCTCCTTCCCCAGCACCGACCCTGGACTGAGAGAGAGGAGAATACAGCCACAGAGATGTCTGGACTCCCTCCTCCCAGCCAGAAGCGGGGGACAGCTCTGGGCCTGAGGTAAGGCTCCATTCAGGGTGTACGGCTGGCAGCGTCGGGCCCCGGGAGAGGTTCTACTGACAGAGGAACATTTATCACAGGAGCAGCGGCATTAAAGCACCGACCCTTAAAGGGTCCAACGCCGGGTCAAACTCTGGCCCGAACGCGGCTGTTTGCAGAAAGCCGCGTTCGCAGAACCTCAAAGCAGCACGGTTCTATTTTCTCCAGTTCCCCCTAGGAAAGGGCTTACGAGCAAAGAAATGGACCCACGCGCTCAGTAAATACAAGTCACGCCACCGAGTTCCCTCTCCCAACACGGCAGCATCCAACTGCGGCCTACGGCAGGACGGTGGCAGGTCAGAAAGGCCGGGGAAGGCTAGAGTTAACCGTCAAGGGCTATGAAACAGCTGGCGCCTCTTAGACTTGTGGAGCACATAAAAGGAGGTGCAAGCCAACAGCAGGGGCCTGGCCTGGCCTTGACTGGGCTGGGCAAGGCAACAGTGCACACACTGCTGGGAGCCTCGGTTGCCCAGCCACTGTTTGTCTTTCTCAATCTGATCCCTTCGTGGAGACGAAAGGAATCCCAGAGACTGTCTTTCCTTCAGCACCTCCCTTGACACCACTGGGGCCCACCCTCCGGGGGTAGAGGTCTGTTTGGAAGCCCACCCCGATGGCTGCATTTGTCCGGTGCCCCAGCTTGGCGTGGGCGGCAGCTCCCCTCGGCCCCCAAGGACCACGGGACGCTTTGAAATCCGTGCCACGTGAATCCCCTCCGGTGGGGCTATCAGCAGGAGATTTGCTTTTAAAGAGCCGTACGGGGTCATGTTCATCTGCCCGTCCTCCAGGATGGACCTTTTGCGTCAGTGGGGCCGGAGTGACCCGATAAGTGTGGCCTGTGGTGTCAGTCACTTGCTAACGTCCCTTCAAATGAAGCCTATAGTCAGACTCTCAACACCTCCCTCCCGCACTGAAAGCAAAGGTGACCAGTCTAGGATGGATCGACTGTCCTAAATGGGCCAGGAGTTCTGTGCTGTTGTCCAGTGCTGGGCCCATGCAGGGTCTTTCTGTTTTCCAGCCAGCACATCTCAACGGCAAGAGATCAGCACCTCAGCTGACACCCCCAGGGTTGGGGTTAGTCCTGCTGTGAGCAGGGGGTTGGACTAGATACCTCCTGAGGTCCCTTCCAACCCTGATATTCTATGATTCTATGATCAGGTGCGTTCGCACATTGTTGATCCATGCCCCCTCGAGTCACAGCGTGGAGAATTTTTCTCCAGATGACCCTCCCGTTCGGTAATATGATCGTCCTGTCATGGTTCCAAGCCCTGATTTTGGCAGAACAAAGCGACAGTGCATCTTTCACTCCTCCAGCCAGGAAATGCAGCTGTGAGTCGGAGCGTGACCGATCGGGAATGAACAGTCGGAGCGCGTCGAATGCAGTTTGTACAGGGAGCCTTTCATGCATTCATGGGAGTGAATCCCACAATGCTGAGCTGACATGGCCCTGCTCCTCCAACTTTGATATCTCACACCCTGCTCTGAGATAATCCTGGGGAACTTGACCAGCCCGGCTGAATAACTCCTGCGGCCCTGCTTGGGGTTTGCTGGCACGGAAGGCGTCTCACCAATGGCTAGCCCGGCTGGCCCTGCGTGTGGGGGGGGTGTGTCCCAGATCAGCTTCCCCTCCCTCATCTCCCCTCCCTGGGACAGACAAGAAGCCTGAGAAAGAAGCCGGCCCCAGCAAGCCAGAGTTTCTGGCAGTGTTTCCGCTACCTTCCTGGGGAGAGCGAGATTGATGAGAACAGGAGTCCATAATCAACTCGATCCGACCCCCGTCCTGTACGATGGGGGCCTCTTAAAGAAACACTGTCACTTCAGAATTAATGATTTTTGTGTTGAGGGGCCGGCCTGCCATCCTCAGCAATTTAAAAGCACGCGGCCTCACAAGGCCACTTTTAATTAGCCAGCCGAGGGGGCGGGCCTTACATACCCGCATACAAAATAATCAATTTCAAATTGCCAAGCCGGACCAGCATGGGGCGGCCGGGGGAAAGGCGACAATAAAACCGCCCCGCGCTCCAAATCATCCTGTCTCGCTCCCCTGCTTCTGGGAACGGCGGGGCCGACTCCCGGCCGCGGGTCGCCCGCCGCGCCCCAGACGCCACGCAGGCAAAGCTGCCCGGCAAAACGGCCTTTGTTGGCTGCGGACAGGTTGGGAGAACGCGAGCTGTAACATTGCAGCGGATTGGAAACGGGCGGCTTCATTTTCAGATGCCCCCCCGCCCCGCGTGGCCAGCCGGCGCCCCCCTGGGCGAGTCTTATATTTCATGCCCCATACGGGGAGAGCGTGTCTGGGGACCCCCCGAAAAGAAAGGGTTTCCAGATTTCCTCTGGGAACGGGACTGTTGTTGCTGGCTCGCTGCTCATGGTATGATGGCATTCTTAGGGGAGAGAGATTCGATAGCTGAATGATTGCAACGTGTTTTCTGCCTTGCTGTTGGGCCGGGAGGAGGTGGGGGTGGGGAACAGCGGCAGAACGATCCGTCCGGCCTCTCTGGACCTTTGAAACGTTTGCCGTGCGGTGGATTCTCTGCAGGCAGCAGGCTTTTCTCTCCGGAGGCGTCCCCTTTTCAAATCCTCCTTACATATATTAAGGATAATATCGGAGACAGCAAGGTCTATAAAACCCCAAAGTAACATTTACGTGCTAACGGCTTCTGTGGTAGCAATAAAAACCATATCAGTCAGCTCATGGGTGCCTAAGAAAACACAGCTGCTTTCGTACCACACCAGCACACTCCAGCCAAAAGATTTATGAGGGCCGCAAAACACTGGGGCCAAATTCATCCTCGGGGCAAACCCACTGGCTGCTCTGGGGATGAATTCAGCCCGGAATTTTTATTTATAGGAGATGAATGGTGATAACAACCCGTAGCACGTTAGACTTTCAAAGGGCAGCGGAAACATTAACTCATTCGCTCTCCCAGCCCATCTCTGGCTTGGGTCTGGGCTGTTATCCCCATTGTACAGAAGGGGAAACTGAGGCACGCAGCGAGGCCAGGAGATGATGATGAATCGTGGGAGATGGAAGTAGAACTTGGGATTTTCTGGCTTCCTGGCCCTCGCTCACTGCACTAAGCCAGGCATCCCTCCCACAGGTACACTGGCAACCTTTACTAGTGACACCTTTGTCTAGGGAGGCAGGGGTGTGAAAGGTGCAACACCCAGACCTGGAACCGGCACGGCCTCCTCACGAATGCAGCAGGAAGGGTCAGCAGGGTGCAGGGTTTACCCCCTGCTGTCCCTTTAAGAGAGCCCTGAGGCACCGCAGGGCCAAGGGACGTTGAATGTCAAGACAGTTCTGTGCAACATTTCAACAGGCAGAATAAACTGCTGTCTAAAGGGACGAGGTGGACACATATAATCTACACCCTGGCCTGCCACAGATCCCAGAAACAGAATAAAAGACACTGCAAGCAATCTCCCAAGACTGTTTCTTCCTCTCCCCCCTGCCCATACCGTTGCCTGCGAATGACGTTTCATTCCACTCCTTAAAAGCTTTTAGCCAATTGCTCCGGCGTGATAACGAATCAGGTGATATTTCATATATCCCTGCCCTGTCCTCAATGTACAAAGTGCTTTTTTACAAGCGCCAAGAGCTCAGAGCCCTATGGCTGGAGAAATTTGGAAGAGAGATGCCCGAGACACATTCCTGCTGATGAAATATTCCAGATGCCATAGGCATGAAGGCTGCTCAGTAATGAGTCTCACCCTTCACCCTCCCAGCTCTGAGGCTCTACCTCTCATGACCAAGGTGTGAGCTCTTGGGCTACTCTATTAGGGTAGTGCAGGTGAGGCTGGAGACAGACACAACATCTTCCAAACCACTCCCCACTCGGGCGTACGGGAAGAAAGGGCACCGAATTGCAGAAGGGCGATGCCCATCTAGGCTGCCCTGGAATACACCTACCTCTGAACCTGTTCCTCAGAGCTCGGATGGACTGCAGATAGCTAAAGCCGGGCTCCAAACCTAGCCGCTGGTCTCCAAACCAAGCCTGGAAATCTCACGATCATAGAATCATAGAATATCAAGGTTGGAAGGGACCTCAGGAGGTCATCTAGTCCAACCCCCTGCTCAAAGCAGGACCATTCCCCAGCTAAATCATCCCAGCTAGGGCTTTGTCAAGCCTGACCTTAAAAACCTCTAAGGAAGGAGATTCTGCCACCTCCCAAAGAGGCTTTGTTAGGGTGCTTTGCAGTCCTGGAGAAAGGAGACTTCCTGTCTATCCGGCTGCTTTCGTCTGGGCCCTTCAGAGCACTTAATAAACATGGTTGATGAACCTTCCAACTCCCCCACCCCTTCGAAGCTGGTGTCATTTGCCCTGTGTCATGCGCAGGGAGCCTGTGTCGGAGGGAAAGTGACTGGCCCAAGGCTACAGACGACGCATAGCAGAATCAGAAGGGGACGCCCCCCTGCTCTCGGCACGAGGCGACACTGCCTGCTAGCAAACACAGCGACGGCACAGAGCTAGCAGCAGCAAAGAATCCGTGTAACAATCTGGCAGGAAGCTCACAGTTCCTTTGTGCATCCGACTCGTTTAGAAGAAGCAAAGCTGACGGCAACCTGAGCGGCCGCAATAGACCTGAGCAGCCGAGAGCCAGCGGTGAGATTTTGGCAGGCCCTTTCTGAGCTGGATTGCCCTCCAAAAGCAGCCTGGATACAGGGGCAAAGGGTCCTGCCTGCACTGCCCTGACTCCAGCGTCAGCAAGTTATACAAGGTCAAGGAAAGAGCCTCCTGGTCCCAGCCATTTCCAGGGGCCCCCTCTATATCAACAAGCTGAGGTGCAAACACTTGGCCATAATAATACCCCTGACCTTGACCCCAAATGCGTACTGCTAGATAATGATCAGCTGTTACCACTTGCAGCCGGAGAGATCAATGCAGCTATTCTCCCAGGAGGGTTGGGGAAGCTCAGAGATTTGTTTCTTGGGGAGGGCAGGATGGAGAGCGTGTCTGACAAGCCCCGTCTGGGCCTAGGGTGACCAGATGTCCCAATTTTATAGGGACAGTCCTGATTTTTGGGTCTTTTTCTTATATAGGCTCTTATTACCCCCCCACTCCCCCACACATACACACCCTGTCTTGATCTTTTACATTTGCTGTCTGGTCATCCTATCTGGCCCAGTCTACAGTGGACATGAGTTACACCCTTACCTAGCAACTCACCCGTTTAGCGCAGGAGGCTCTGTGATGGCCAAAGAGGCAGCTGTCTCATAGGGAGCATTAAGACCCCAAAGCACACTTACCCTGTGGGGCTGCAGATACTGGGATGGCCCGGCTGCCACAAGCTAGAATCCTGTAAAGAAAGAGACAAGGGTGAGGCACCTGCAGCTGATTTGGGATCCCCTAGTACCCAGGCTTTCATAGGGACAGTCCCGATTTTGGGGTCTTTTTCTTATATAGGCTCCTATTACCCCCACCCCCTGTCCTGATTTTTCACACTTGCTGTCTGGTCATCCTAGTGGGTTTGGATACACAAAGATCAGCCACCAAGCTTGAGTAACAGAATTAGCCTTACTTTGCGATCTGTCTCTCTCTTCCCTCCCAGACTGTAGGAGAAGCTGCTCCTTTAGCTCATGGGACATTTGTTTGTTTGTTTGCTTGAGTGGGAGTGAGGGGGTTGTGTCTATGTGCATGTGGGTAGCAAAGTGCAGGTTTCTGCTGCAGCCATGAATAATACGAACAAAGATTCTCACTCCCCAAACATTGGCTTTCTCTGGGCTGCTGTTTTTCTTGGAACATCTGGGAGTAACTGGAGAATTAGGAGGATTGTGATAGCACATGTATCAGGATGCCAGAACCCAAGCTCCTAGCTGGGGAATGGATTTTTAATCAGTCTCTTCAAAGGTCTTTATTTTCAGTTGGATTTGGTCAGCATATATTTAACTCAAACACCCAGGACACAATTGGGAGGAAACAGCTCTTTGTTAAAGATTCAGCACACCTGTCTCTTCCAGTAAGGGCTGAGAGAGCTCACACTCTAGTTCTCCATCGCTCCAAGGAGCCTTCCAGCAAAAACAGGGAAGACAATACTTGAGGTTCATGATAGATCCAACATAAAAATGCATTTTCCCCCCTTCCAACAAAAAATAAATCACCAAGCAGTACTTTTCCTTGACAGGGTCACCTTTTCTTCAAATGTAGCCAGCTCTCTCTTTGGGAAGCCGTTGGCCAAATGAAACTATTTACTCCTCTGGGAGTGGAGTGCATATGCCCGCTTGTCAGTAATTTAGCTCATCTTGCCTTTGAAGACCAGCAATCACTTTAGAGTTCCAGCTGTCACTTTCCCTGGCGTTCCCCCACAAGGCTGGCCTACCCTGCCCTTTCCATTGCCTCAGCCACAGTCCCACGCACCCCCTTAGGCAGCCTCTGGCTTTGAAGCACGCAAAGCAGGAAATTAAGAACCATCTTCAAACAAAAACTCGACTCCTCGAGGAACAGAAAAAGAGCCAATTTCCTCACTGTCTCCTCTCCTTGCTCACAGGGCTGGATTAAGGTAATCGGGGGCTTTAGGGCCACCATCACCCCAAATCAGGCTTTGAAACTGGGGGAGGCTTGATAAGAAATCTGTGCAAAGAAACGAAAACATACTACGAGATAGCATTGCACCTGCGGAGGAACTTCTACAGAGGGGCATGGTCAGGATGTGCTACAGGAAAGCCCTTGTTAAGATGACTCACTTGGAAAGAAACCAGTATTGAAAGTGAAGATTGCTTGAGTCAAACCCCACCTTCGAAAAGCCCTGTGTTTTGAGGATGTTTAAAATCTAGATCCAAATGTGCTTCTCTTTATCAGAGGCAACACTACAACCTCAGAGATGAACCTCACTTGAGGCGAGGTGTCTGAAATCCAGAGTGGGATCTGAATTTTACAGCTTTTCTATCATGCGAGGTTGCTGACCCGAAGGGTAAGTTTCACTACCTGCTGGATCGACAGGTAGGGATTGATCTATCAGGAATCGATTTATCACGTCTGGTGTAGACGTGATAAATCGATCCCCGATCATTCTGCCTTCGACTCCTGTAATCCACCAAGATGAGAGGCAGAAGTGGAGTCGGCGGCAGTCGACCCCGCGCCATGAGGACGCGAGGTAAGTCGACCTAAGATACATCGACTTCAGCTACGCTATTCTCGTAGCTGAAGTTGTGTATCTTAGGTCGACCTCCCCCTAGCCAGTTTAGACCAGGGCTAAGTGTTCCAGAATCAGGCCCCTCAAAGTCACAAGATTGGCCCAGAAATCTTGAGTTTTCAAAAATAATAAATGCTGGGTCTTTATTTTGGTGTTTATAGGGTGTTTGCATCCTTGGCAGGAAGAGTGATGTGGGTCACACGTTCAGTCTTTTCCCCTCAGAAATGAGGACTAGAAATGTACATACAGTGTTTTTTAAAAGAACATTGAGTCTTATGCGTCTACATGACGGCGGGAACTAGAGCTTCAGGAAAAACACCTCAGGGCCTCAGAACAAAATCACAAAGTTGGCCGCTTCGATGATGGGAAATCTAGAAAGTATTCTTGGAAACCTGCAAAAGGGGTGGGATGCAGAATTCAGTGCTTCAGGGTTGCACAGCAATGTGGCGTGAAGTGACTTGCATGCCCTGAGGGCCACGTTCAGGTGTCATTGGCAACATTAACTGTTCTGTGCCTGTTCTATGTGAACCTTAATGTGTTTGTTTATATTGTTAATTCCATGCCAGCGACTTGTGGTCTGTGGCCCACGACTGATCCGTGGAGCAATGCCGGTGGTCCACAAAGACCCATCTGTTCATGTGATGCTGGCTTTCTAGCTAAAATTGTATTAATTCCTCTCCTAATGTTACTTTTCTGTTTGAATCAGTGCTATAGCTTCCATGTGGATGTTGTACATTAGGGCATGGGACACGAGATATTCACAAGAAAACCTCTGTACAAATGTAATTCCCCGCTATGAAACTATTTGAGAATAACTGCTCCAGACCACAAACTCTACAAAATGTATTATGTGGCCAAACATTTGCATTCCCTGTCTTTCCCCCTCCCGCTTCTTGTAACTATGTAACTTTGGTGGTCCATTAACAAAGTTTTTGGCGCTGAGTGTCATTTTGTTTATTAGGGGGAAAATTGGAAATTCACCATATTTTTAGTCCTGTGCTGACAGTGAAATGATCCTAATGGCATTGAACCTACCTCTCAGGGGATAGTAAAATACCTGAGTCTGTCTGAGTACCATCTACATGTTAGCTCCCAACATTTCTACTGTTGACAGAGGAATTATGGGTACTATTTTTGCCAGTGTAGACACAGCTACTGCAGGGTTCTTACACATTCCGCTGGTGGTGTCACAGACAGAATACTGGGTTAGAGGGACTTGGGAGCTGATTGAGGCTTGTGATTCACATGCAATGGTCAAGATACATCTGCACTTCTACAAAGTGACCAGTCTTATTTTTGAATCAGACCCTATACTCTAAATCTAACGGTACTGAATGTGCTGCCTCCTCCATCTGACTCCAGAGAACAGACTTTGCAATTGCAAAATAAGGCGGTGATATGGAAATACTCAAAGCTTTGACTGTTCTGCAGAGCTCAGCTCATATCTCGGACGTTTCCAAAGGCAGATAAGGTAACAGGGGAGCACAGCATGGCTGGAAGTCTCCAGAGAGAACATTTGTAGAGTGCATTTGATCTTTTCAGACTCGCTGGTTTATCATTTGCCCTGAATAAGCCTTCCCGGGGATAGGCCTGAGAGAGGGCCGCTTCAACTACCTCCTATTTTCCTTTTGATTTGAACTGAATACTCTCCTGCTTTCCTACATAACCTCATGCATTCCCAGAATGACCTCAACTGATATATCTAATGTAGGAGGCTTCCACCCGCTCCCTTGGATACAAACACAGCAATAAATATGACAAGTTCTGAACTGGGAGGATAAAATGGGATCCAGAAACACAGCAGCAAAAAACTCTCTCTGAGCTGCAAACGTTTTGGAAAAAAAAAACACATTTTTATTCATTATTCTTTTTATAGTTACTATCTTTCACCCCTCCAACGGCTCTCACCCAAAATGATCCCCAAAGACTTTACACATTATGTCCTCTAGGACTCAACATGGCCACTCCTGAAATGCAGCCACCTCTGGGGTGGAACAGAACAGCTAACAGTGCTAAATAACTGTTTTGGGGCAGGAACTGCAGAACAACATTTTCATGGTCTGGCTGTGCAGGAGTAAGACAGGTAGATAAATAGAATGTCATTGCTGGAAGTGCTCAAAACTTGTTCAGCTAAAAGCCTTTTTTTTTTTTTCCTTCTCAAAACATGGTTTAGTCAAAAACAAAATTTTATGTGTGAAAACCTCAGTTCTGATGACATTTAAAAAAAAATTCAGAATGAAAACTATAGAGAACAGAGCCTGAAATTTTTCAGTTTTGCATTTCAAAACGGTGGGAAATGCTCATCTTCTCTTAGTTATTTACTCTCCCCCATCCACATTTATTAACTGGAATAGCTGCAGAAAGTTAAACAGGGAGAGGAAAGAAGATCACTTTTAAAAGTGAAAAGTCTCACATACACTTTTCACGGTAACACTTTTTTCTCACTTTTTAACTGTGTCTCTGACAGTAATCAACACAAAATGGAGAAATTAAAAAAATGAAAGTCCCCACCATGCCCCCAACTCTCTCACTTTTTTAGTTCCCCTCTCCATATTCCCCATCCGCCATCCTGTCCTCGAGTGGGCCAGAAATGGGGCAGCGGGGCAATTGACAAATAAGAGAAAATAAGAGAAAAGTTGTAAAATCCCTCCTGGTAGCTGATATGATTATAAGTCATCAGATCATGCCTAGAACTACTTATCTGAACTCCAGTATGTAAGTAGATCAGAATGTTTAGCTAGACGCAATTAGGATTATTTCTTTTATTTCTTATTGGTTTGTGGACTCCTCTGTGTTAACCCCAGATGCTTTTGTTTGCTTGTAACTTTTAAGCTGAAAAGGTACAAGCACCCCAAGAAAGCTAGTTGGGGTGCTTGGTTTTTGGAATTGCTCTTTTAAAATGTAGCAGAGGCCTAAGTTCCAGATGCATTTTCTTTCTTTTTGTTTTTAATAAACTTCACCTTTTTTAAGAACAGGGTTGGATTTTTGGTGTCTAAGAGGTTTGTGTATGTTGTTTGCTGAGCTGGTAGTCACAGCTAATTTCTTTTGTGGGTGAAAGGGCTTGAGGGCACCCCACAGGGAGGCATTCCCAAGTGCTCCTTCCTGGGTTCAAAGCGGGTTTTGTTGCATTTGGGTGGTGGCAGCGTTTACCAAGCCAAGGTCAGAGAAAAACTGTACCCTTGCGAGTTTAATACAAACCTGGAGTGGCTAGTATTAAGTTTTAAAATCCTTTGCGGGCCCCCACCTTCTGCACTTGAAGTGACAGAGTAGGGATTCAGCCTTGCCACCTACCAAAACAAAATGAAAAATGTCTAAACAAACAAGCTCCTTTAGAAATGTTTTATTAAAACCATTAAATGTTTCCCATATATTTGTAATGGAAACAGTTAAAAAAACATGTTGAGCCACAATTAAAAAAATGAGTCATTTTGACCAATTCTAGTCATTACTCTCTACCTTCTTATAGAGCTCCAGTCACTACAGTAGCCAAGAAACTCATGCCTGGGGATGGATTCAGAGAAGAATTATTATCTTCAGGGAAACTGAGGCAGGGTGAAATTAAGTTATCTGCTAAAGCGACAGTGGGAGTCTGACACAGAGTTAGGAAGAGAAACCAGCCCTCCAGTGCCTTAAACACAAGACCATACTTGTCATGCCAATGTGCTGTATGAGCTACCAAGCAATATGCGGTGCAATGTTCTGTCACGCCAATGCACTGTACAATCCACAAGGGGTTAAATTAACACAGTGAAGAAGGCCAGCAGAGAGGTGAATGTCTGCTAGAGAGAATACACTGCCTGAGTCTCTCTGGTCTTGGGATGAAATTCCCCACTGTGTAGGGAGTCCACAAAAGGTCCAGGCGCCACTTACAACTCTCTTAAGGGGACTAAGGCATCCCCTAGGCCTGTGCTGGCTGGCTGCTCCCCAAGCGTGAATTTCAGGCTTGCAACATGTGTGCAACTCTGTGGGAGTAGCCACATATCCCAAGGAGTGTTTGTATGTAAACGCATGCAAACACACATACAGTGCTTGGTACCTTTAAGTATCTGAATGCAAACTCTAAATAATACTTCCCGTTTAGAAACAAAAACCAAACAAAAAACCCAAACAAACAAAATAAACCAAATCAGAGCTTGGTCTGCAAGCCAATCGACTAAGCCGGCTTCCCCGCTGTCCAGCTGTGAAACCCAGGAATTACTCCAGCATGGCTTATAGAAAGGAAAGTTTGTAATTGAGTTCAGCGTTCGGTTATAAATCAACATGCCGTGAAGTGAATTAAAACATGGGTTTCGCTTGTCAGGACGATCTGGCCTCATCACCACCCAGCCATCTCCCGGGCTGCCAGTTCTCACCATGTCAATGCAAGTCATGTGGCAGGGGATGTTCTTCTTAAAGCCACAGCTCCTGAGGCCAAGTGATTTGGTGGGAAGCTCAGTGTTTGTTTGGTAGCACAGAACAGGTTTCAAACATGACCCTGAAGGCTGAAGAGCCACACATCGAAGCCAAAGACCAAATTGCATGGTGGTAGTGGTGTTTTTGTAGTGATTTTTAAGCCAATTTACCATCAGGGTAAAGCTCGCTTGGGCTGGAGCCAGAGCTGGTCTCAGGCCGTAGACCAAGCTCCCCAAGGAGGTATGGACCATCATAAACCTCCCTACCTTCTACTTCCAGTGCAGGCATTCTCCAACTTGCCTTAAACACATAGACATAGTAAAAACCAGGCAGGCACAGTTCCCCCCAGGGGAGTGGAGGAGAGAAAGAATGATCCACACGGGCCAGATGTTAGTCATGGCTGGGAGGTGCTGAGATACTGCAGGGTCAGGGCGGGATAAGAACCCGTATGAAAGAGAAGCTACTGATTTGGGGGAGCCCAACGTGATTTTCGAGGCTCGGAGCTGGCTACACTGCATCTCACCTCTAACCCATGCACTGTGATGCCCCTAGAACAGAGGCTTTGAAGTCTAAAGCATCCTAGGGTGAGGACCGGTGAGGGTATGTTCTTCACTTTCCAGCGTGGCAGGTTCTCATTCGCGCCAGTAATACTTGTCCCTCCCAGCCAAAGGCCGACACCACTAGTTCTTCAGCGTACTACCAAACACCTGAGGGAAGAATGGCCTTGTGACCAGGGCACTGGCCTGGGACTCAGGAGGTCTAGGTTCAGATCAAGACCTTCCCAAGAACTTCCTATGTGATCCTGGCCAAACACTCCATCTCTCTGAGCCTCAAATGGGGTAACTGTATTGCCTTTGCCCTGCAATCTCTCTGGGGCAGGGATAGCATCTAGTCCCTCAGAGCCCTGATCTCAAGTAGGCCCTCTTCCACTCCTGTAGTCCAGATGGTGATATCTGGGAGCCAGGGAAAGGCCCAAAGAGACAGGTTGAGCCCAGGCTATGGAAACATAAAAACTCCCTGCAGGCTTTTATCTAGGCTAGTGCTGGGAAAGGGCCACACGTCCCCAGTGGTGGGAAACTCCAAGAGCAGAGCAATGGCTTTCCCGTTTCCCGCAAGGAACTCAGCACAGATGCTTCGGCGGGTACGGCTACGCTGCAGAAAGGACTGCACAGCAGCCAGACCAGGTCGACTGACTCCGGTTCCTGCATCTCACGCTGCAGTGCCAAAAAACAGCCGGGTAAATGTTCCGGCTCGGGCCCCGAAGCCCACCTCCTCCCTGGGTTTCAGAGTCCAAGATCCAGCCTGAGCCAGAATGTCTACATGGCTGTTTTTAGCCCTGTAGCGCAAGCCCCGTGAGCCTAAGTCTGTAGACCTTGGCTTTGAGACTTGTTGATGCAGGGTTTTTTTTTCCCATGTAGACATAGTTAAAGGGCTACCTACGTCCACATGCTCAGTGATACCCCCTTCATGTCAGGGGTGATTTTAAACCTGTTTAGTTAAACCGGTGCTAAAGGCTGTGGTCTTATCTACACTAGACAGTTGCATGGGTTTAACTTAAATCAGTTTTTACAGCGATTTAAACTAAACTGGTGCAAACCCTTCTGTAAACACTTTTCTTTTGGAGTGGTTCATTTTGATTGGTCTCAAACCTGTTCCTAACCAAGATCTGCTAAACCACAATAAGCCTCATTTAAACTGAAAGACGCATGTCCACATTGCATCCACTCAACTGATGGAGTGAAATGAAGTTGGTGCAAGATTTTATGTGGTCACGGCCCATGATCACATTGGAAGTGTGTATTAGCGTTATCGGCAGCAAGGCCATTGCCAACCCAGGTGGGTGTTTGCAACTCACACTTCTAATCCCATGCACAAAATCATGTGGGACTCTTGCCCACAATGAGAAGAGTGCCCCATTGCCATCTGTGAATGCTTTTGTTTCTTATTGTATAATAAAGTCCGGGGTTTTATTTCAATCGCCAGGGGACCGGGAGGATCAGAAAGTTTTGCTTGTAAATTTTAAAATATACCCAAATCCTTTCAAACAAATTCTTGTAATATAAACAAGCGTATTAATAGAGCCATTGTTCTGTGCGCCAAATGCACTGCAGATCTTGAAATAACACTGGGAAGGTCCAGCGGGAATACTGGACGGAGAAGCAGCCTGCAAAGGAGCCGGCATTCCAAGTACCAAATGCAGAGAGAGAGACAACTATGAGCTCTAAAGCAAATAACTTTGCTCTCCAAAAAAACAAAGCCAAAACTAACCACAGGCTGCCACAAACAATTGGGTTAAAGAAGTGCTGAGCGGTGGATTTAAAGCTGCAGGACGTGAGGCGATCCGCAGTTCAGGAACCACATAACACACAGCTTATGGGAGCTAAACATGCAAGGACGTGGGTATAGGGATACACAAGGTGGCCTTGTCCACATAGACCTGATCCAAAGCCCACTGGATCCATGTGAGTCTTTGCACTGATTTCTCTGGACTTCAGCCCAGGTCCATGCCCAGTACTAGTCATATTATTATTTCAACACAGAGCTTTATAACTTCAAGTTGCTTAAAGGGCTCACACTCCCCACCCCACCCCACCCTGCACACCCATCACAGCGAGAGAATGTCCAGTTAAGGGATCCATCTGAGCCATACCTTAATCCCCCCACACCCATCTACTGCTGTCATCTGCCCCTAAATCCCACCGACCCCTTGTGCATAGAACACACCCCTCAAATTCTTCACAATCCCAATGCATCACCAAACCGTAAGGCACGGGCAGGGGCCACACGGTCAGATCAAACAGGTCCTCCACATTTCATCTCTCAAACCCGAACTCAAACTCCAACACAAGAAGGCTGTTGGGTAGTCGGGGAGGGTTCAGAGAAGAGCTGGGGGAATGATTAAAGGAACAGAAAACCTGCCTTACAGGGACTGAGTCAAGGAGCCCAATTTGCTTAGCTTGACAAAGAGAAGGCCAAGGGGTGACCTGATCACGGTTTATAAGTATCTGCATGGAGAACAAATATTCAGTAATGGGCTCTTCTGTCTAGCAGGACAGGATGACCAGACAGTAAATGTGAAAAATCGGGACGGGGGTGGGGGGAAGAGGAGCCTAGATAAGGCAGTCACACCCTGTCAGTGCTCTGCAAATCACAAACCACACCGACTTGGTGCTGCACTGGGCCGTAAAGGTTACCGTGAAAAAGTGAGCGTTTGCCGCATCTAGACGTGATAAATCGATCCCCGAATCGACGGCTGTACTCCACCTTGGCAGCAGGAGCAAGCGGAGGAGCAGCTGCGGTCGACCCGCCGCGGTGGGGACGGCCAGGTAAGTCGAACTAAGATACTTCGACTTCAGCGACGCAAACAGTCTTGCGGCTGGATTCTGAGTTGCTGCGGCCCATCTGTTTGATGTCGGTGGAGCACAGCTGCCGAGCCCCTGCTCTTGCTTTCCATGGCTGTATCGCAGGCCTTTCGCCTGGCCAGTGCCATCGACACCAAAGTGTGTCAGGGGATAGGGACAGGGCCAAGGAAGCTGTGTCACGGATGGGGCGCTCTCAGGCCATCACCCAGTGCCCCGGCACAGCCAGGTAGCAGAGGGGATGGGGCCTCTGAGTCAGCTTCTTGTCTAGGCCAGTGACGGTGTCCCAGAGCCTGGGAAAGGGCACCTGCCCTTCCGAGCTACCTATGAGCAAGGAAAGCAGCACTGAATGTACTGCTGGGTCCTGTCAGATTGCTGAGTGTGACTCCCCGCCAGCCTGTCTTCCCATGGGGGGGCCCCAGAAGCGGCCCGGCTACTAACTGCTGTGACAGCCCCATTGGCTACACAGCTGGAGACCCCACGCCAAGTCGCAGATGCAGGGGGAAAGCGTCACAGATATTGTAAGTGGTCCTTTGAGAGCTAGATTAAGGCAGGACAATGGGGCCGGGCTGGGCTCATCCCTTACTCAGGCTGACAAATCGATGGCAGGTCCCTTGTCTGTGGCTCTGATGTATGCAAATCCCACTGTCTGCGGCCCTTTGCCCACTCCAGCCTGGCTCTCTCCATGCCGCTCTGCAGCCTCTCGCAGGGTAGCGGCCCTGTGTGGAGGCCTGTGGGGGAGAGGGTGATAGAGGGATTGGACAGGGCTTCCAGGAAGGCAGGAGGAGGCGGTAAGGTCCTAGGTTTCCAGGCAGGAGCCGCACTAGGAAGACCCAATCCTGCATTCAGTGTCTCCAAAGCCTGAGCCCTGACTGAAGCTGTGCAGCTGGAGCAGGGACTAGCCAGGCCCAAGAACTGGGCCCCGCTTGGGAGAGGGGGAGACACAAGGGAGCTGGGATCCCTACACCAAGGCTTCAAGGTAGCACGGCTCCCCGGGCAGAGGCCTGCTTCCCCAGAGCCCGCTGCGCAGGGGAAGGGGTTAGGAAGCTGGGAGCTCACCCCTGGCTGTGCCCTGCAGGGCTCTGACCGGCCAGCCCTCCCTGCCTCCTCTCGGCTGCTTGGGAAGAAGGCGAGAGCAGAGCCAGGTACTGGCGGGCAGAGCTCCAGCCTCCCGCTATCAGCTGCAGGCCCGGAGCCAAGGTTGCTCCCCCGCTTCCTGGGGCCTGCACACAATTCTGCTGACAGCAAACAGCCTGGGTGTCCTGGATTCAGCCCAATACCAGCTAGGACCCTCCTGAGCTGTGTCCGGCGCCCAGGGCGATGCACGGCTGCAGGCTTAAGGGGGACTGAGGGGTGCCTAGGGGTGAGTTCCCCCTCAGGCCCGGCCTTCTGAGGGACTGAGCCCCTTCCAGAGTGAGCTGAGCGCCGGCCCTGCTCTGGTCTGGGGACGGTTTTATACTAGCTGAGCTCTGCCCATCATGCGGCACTCAACGCGACCACGCAGCCGTGACGCGGTGTTTGTCCTCCCATCCTCTCCCCAGCGGGAGAAGCGCGTGGAGCGGGGAGTCTTGTCTGGGCGGGGGGGTTTGTGGTGGAACCCTCCTGGAGAACGCTCCTTGCGAAATGAAATGATGTGTATATTAAAACCAAAGAGAGCAGTAGCTGGGCTGGAGGAAACGGCCATGCCTCTTGGAGCAGAGCTGCTCAGTCCCACAGCACAAACAGCTGCGGCCCGTGGGGGTCCCGATCCTGTCTCCCCACTCGAGGAGGGTCCCAGTCGCTGTGTAGCAGCACAGAACCCTGTGGGACACCCCCCTGTTTTGGTGACAATCCCCCCTCACCCCCAGGTAATTAACAAAGCAACTGCCTCCTCCGCTGCCCTTCAGAAAGTTGCAAGAGGCTCTTCCAAGCTCTCCCTGCAAGGCCCCAAACGTTATGGCCTAAGGGGCAGAGTTTGCCATTCGCCGAGCGGGTGCTTCTGGGCCCCGAGACGGGGCGCGCTGGCAGGTTAATGGCCTTAGAAAGATGGCTTCTCAGGCAGGTGTTTATTGTCCCAGCAAGCAGGCCAGGGGGAGGGAATTCGAGCTGAGATGCAGCATCAACAGCACAGACTGGAAACCCCTTTCCTGGCCCTCCCAGAGCTCCAGGAACAGTCTGATGGGAAGGCTCTTCCCGTCCCTTTGCTGCTCCCTGTCTTTGTGGGGGATCCAGATCTGGGAGATCTCTGGGCGAAGGTGCTAAGGATTCTGTCCCGGCCGGCTTTGCCGAGGCACATCTGAATTTATGGCGGAGAGGGCTGATTTACAGGCAGCAGCTGTCACCACACTGCTTTGGCATCCCCAGGGCAGCGTTCAGCCGAGGATCTCAAAGCACACGATCTGCAAACCCTCCCCACGCCCTGGACGGTAGAGCGGGATGATCCTCGTTGTGTGGCTGGGGAAACCAAGGTTGTGACCTGCCCAAGGCCGCTCAGGGAATCGGTGTCGGAGCAGAACGCAGGCTGGTTGCACCCAGCGCTCTGTAAAGAGGGTGGAAATCCCTCGGCAGGAGAGCTTTTTCCACTTGATTTACACGGCCCGGCCACGGAGCTGCCCCAAGCCTCCCTGTGTCAGGGGCTCCCAGGAGGCGTGGCCAGGTCTCTGCGCCCTGGTGCGGATGAGTCTAACCTTGACTATGAAAAATAGCCGTGTGTTTACATTCCTCCTCTGGCCCACATTGCCTTTTATAGCCTGCTCTCACACACGCTTCCACGCTGTTATTCTAAACAAAGCCCTGTCGTCTTGGCACGCCGGGCACTGGCACATGCCATCCCTGCTTTGGATCAAACGGCTGCCTGCCCCCGTACACGCAGCCTCTCGTAAAGGGCTGTGTAGAGGGCTTTGGATTTCACAGCTTCGAATGACCAGTGAGGCTGGCTGAGGAGGAGACGCAGCTAGTGAAAGGCATGTAATGACGTGAGTATCCTCTCCAGAGAGGAGCGGATGGAGTCTATAGACCTGGAAGAGCCACACGCTCTCTGCCTACTAGACAAACAATTTTCATTTTATTAATGACTCCTGGGGACAGTGTAAGTCCTGTGGTCCCGAGCAAGCTCCGCACGCTATACAAAGAAGCTGCATTTTTTTGTATCTATGCTGTTTTTGACAATACACAATGGAGAGAGTGCTGCCCAGTGGTTACAGGCCTGAGATCGGGACTGCTGGGTTTTATCTTCCAGCTCTGCCTTTGCCTTCCCATGTAAATCTTGGTGACAAATCACTTAGTTTCTCTGTGCCACAGAATGGGGATAGGGATACTGACCGACTTCCCAGGTGGGCTTGGGAGCTTAAGCATGAATGTCTGGGAGGTGCTTTGAGATCCACAGCTGAAGGATTCCTGAGAAGGACAAAGGATAGAGCCCCTGGAATGCGTTTAACTCCAAGCACAGAACATCCCGCATTTCACAAAGAGAAGGGCGCAATGCCTGGGGAGAGGAGGGCATAAAAACAAGCCTGAGGACAGGGTCGGTGGGGTGTCGGTTTTATAAAGATGTGATTTTAGGCCTGGACTTTTCGTTTGTGCTGCACTCAAAATACACCTTCACCTTTTCAACCTTGTGACCCACCTCGCCGGACGCTGGAGCCGCCAGCACTCACATCAGGAAAATAGCCCCGATGTGTCGCTAGTGATGCCAATGTCAGACCAGCTAGCGGCGTGGAATCATTTCAATAAGCCGTTCTCAATCTTCTCCATTCTGGGACTTCTCCAGGACACCTCTCCCCTCTAGCCAGTGCCTCGCCACTGAGCCATAGGAAAGGGCAAAGGGATTGCAACCCCATGACACCCGGTGCAGAACCTCCAAGCTCAGATTCCACCGGCGAGTTCATTTCCAAATCAGGACTCCAGCAAGGCTGCTCTGAGCTGTCACAGGTGTGTCTTCCCTCAGCTGCTTCATCCCTTAGCAGGTGTCACTAAGACTTCCTAGCCGTCCTGAGTGTCTTCAGGCAGGGGGTCCTCCCCACACTCACATGGGATCTCTGGGCATGCCTGTACCTTCCGGGCAACTGTCTCATAAGAACATAAGAAAGGCCATACTGGGTCATACCAAAGGTCCATCTAGCCCAGTATCCTGTCTACCGACAGTGGCCGATGCCAGGTGCCCCGGAGTGAGTGAACCTAACAGGTGGTGATCAAGTGATCTCTCTCCTGCCATCCATCACCCGCCCCTGACAAACAGAGGCTAGGGACACCATTCCTTACCCAGCCTGGCTAATAGCCATTCATGGACTTAACCTCCATGAATTTATCCGGTTCTCTTTTAAACCCTGTTATAGTCCTAGCCTTCACAGCCTCCTCAGGCAAGGAGTTCCACAGGTTGACGGTGCGCTGTGTGAAGAAGAACTTCCTTTTATTTGTTTTAAACCTGCTGCCCACTGTCTCAGAGGAGGGCTAGTGAAGAAGGCCACAAATTTCAGCTTCAGAACTTAAGTCCCCCAAGGTTGGCGCCCAGGGTGTTGGTTGGACCCGCCGTTTGATCATATACTTGGCTATTTCCATGTCTCGATCTTTCGTGTTGTCCCTAAAAGGTTTATGTAACAGCCAGCCAGAGCTCTTGGGGGTGAGCCGGGACTCTGTGGGACTACCATGCTACTCTGTTCCCTTTCTTTGATTGCTAGAGGTTACACTTCTCTTGATTTTGATTGGCCAAAACAACATGATGTGGCCTGTTAGAACGTCATCCTTTCGGCCTGGGGCCACTGCACGTAACAGGTACAGCTGCAGGGAGAGTCCCAGCAAAGTGGAGTTGCTGCCCCCTTGATTATAGATAGAGGAGAGGAATGAAAGCAGAAGGGAGTGTCTTCTTGAGCAATAGTTGGGTAAAACACTGCCTTGGGGAGAGAACGGTCCTCTCTGGCGGGGAATAGCTCTCCTCTCCCCCAGCCTCTGGCTTCAAAATCCTTGTCAGCCCTGCATGTCTCATGTAGGCCCTATCTCCCAAGCCAATGGGAGGTGTTCCATTAACTTCAATGGGCATAGGGCAGGCCCTTAATCAATGGTGCTGGCCATTTGCCATGATACGCTTTATTTGATGACTCTGGGGTGAAGGTGAAACTTGAAACTTCAGGCCCTACCTGGCTGACATGAGTTACTCCATAGCAGGGAGGCTTATTAACCACCCCTTCTCCGCTGCCCCTAACCCAGCTGTGGGTGCGGACACTAGCTCTGCTCCAAGAGGAATGGCCGTTTCCTCCAGCCCCGCTGCTGCTCTCTGTTTGTTTTTAATACACAAATGATTTCGTTTTGCAAGGACTGTTTTCCAACTGGATTTCAGGAGGTGTTTTCTTTGGCCCTTGCTCAGTACCTTGCCTGTTCCATGCATACGAATGCCTCTTGGAGGGTTAGCCCATAAAGTACCGCAGGGGCTATTGTCTTTCCAGGAGTTCTGAAAACAGTAACTCCACATGCATAAGAATGGCATAAAATCAGCTCAGAGGGTCAGCCTGAAGGCTAGAAGCACATGATTGGTGGGAGCTGGGTGTCCCAAACAGCAACATGCAAAAGGCACTCAGACAGAGCGACTAAATGGCTTTTTCTTTCCCTGTTCCAGGCCTGCTAACATCCCAGGACCCTGCTCTCCTGGGATGTCTCGTCCAGCGTAAACCGTGCTGCAATCTCCGCGTGTCTAGGAACCTGTAACGGGGTGGTCGCTAGAAGAACCAAGCCAGGCCCCTGTTAACCCAGCTCTGGTTAAAATGGGGATTAATCGAGACTGGCTGGGAGGCCACGCCCAAATTACCTGAAGGGATTCACCTGCAGGCCTGAGTAGCCAGCCTGCTATATAAAGCTGGCTGGAAGGAAGCAAGGGGGAGATACAGGAAAGGGAGGAGCAAATGGCTTTAGAGATCCCTGCATAGATGGACATGGCACTCTGGGTACACCATCCCCCAGCCCGACCTGAGGCTGCTCATGGTCAGAGGCAGAAGGGAGCTGCGTGCCCCATGGGCAGTCCCCTGTTGGCCTTCCATAGGACTGTGCATAGAAAGGCTACTTCAGGCTCTGTGGGACGACCCTGCAGAGCCCCTAGTAGTGGCATCATTTCAGCCCCTGGCTTTGGTCACCTGCAGCGTGAGGGCAGGCGGGAGACTGCAGACATTTCCTGCAGAGGATCTCGTATCCCCACCCTTGGATCATGGAGTCTGGCAAAGATGGCAGAGCTCGGAGTCAAGGGGGGAGCACCAGCCATCCAAGATGCCAGCGAAAGAACCAGCCCTCCTGGGCAATTCTAGCACCAGGGTTTCAATAAGTCTTTCAGCTGCAACCTCAGACAACAGCAACAGCTGCATCATCCCTTCCTGACACCAATGAGTACACACGTGAATGCGCGCCCATACTGTCCATTGAACCATCCCGTAGAGCAAGGATTAAACTAAAGATCTCCTTTGCCTGTATTCACACCTCAGGCCCATGACCTGGCCTGTCGCGGTGGGACTCTGACAGGCTCTGGCTAAGGCCTGCAGCTGCTGACAGAGCCTGACAGGCCGAAACCGATGGGCCACAATCTGCCTGCATCGTGACGGAAAACCAGAGCCGAGCTCCATCCAGCACAGGCCCCGCTGGCCTGGAGGCTCTCCTGACCCAGGGGAAAGTCACTATGGACTCCCCGAGACCTTTCCGGCAGGAGAGAGGATTAGAGTCGGGAAGGTCATTCCACGGTCATACCTGGAGCCGGCAGGGTGTTGTTCCCTTGCTCCTGGGTGCTGCATGAAGAGACCCTGTCCTAGCACCTAGTCACTTTCCTATCCCAACGGGAGACCCAGTGAGAATGCCTGGAGAGGCCCGTTGTGAATTCAAGCCCCACTTACTATCCAGGCAGCCCAGGCACGTCCCAGACCACATACTTTCCTAGGGCTTGGTTGTTAAAAAGCGGTGGAAGACAATGACAGCAGCCTTTGCCCTGGGAGAGCCAGCAGGTTAGATGTCCTGGGTCCTTCAGGAACAGCGGACGGGGATATGCCTCTATGAACCCACCAGCTTTGCCTCCAAAGAGCTGAACGTGTCACTTACCCGCCCCGCTCCACCAGCGAGCTCCTCTCCGCTTGGAGCCTCTTGGAGCCGCTCGCAGGTACCAGACACTTCTCCCAACGTTTCCTTCCGAGCGGAGCCCCTCGGCCCAACGTGGCCGCCTGCCCAGTCGGTCTCCCCGGGGCAGCCAAGAAACCCTGGCTCGAGGCAAAACAACCCGGGCTGGGAAAGGAGATGAGCGGGGAGGGATGGCTCTCGACTCGGGGGCTCGGCTCCGTACCATCCGGGAACACGGCGGAGGGGACTGCAAGGGAAGGAGACAGATGGAGGAAAGAGAGAGTTTTAAAATTGACACCACATGGCCGTTTCTTATTCTAGGTCCTAGTAAATAGGGCTTTCATGCTAGGCCAGTTGCCCTAGCAACAAACATGCAGGAAATATCCCAGATAACTAGAATAGAGGCAAAAACATATGTTTTGGATAAAACATTCCTCCCCCCCACCCCTCCACAGCTTTCTCCATTCTGCTGCTCCGCACGAGCTTCTCTTTCACAACACACACCTTCTCTGTGCCGGCCCGGGGCCGGGGGTCAGCTCAGAAGATAAGCCCCATGCCCTGCCCCAGGGGGAGGCATTCTTTCAACATGGCTGCTACATAAAGATCCCGTGGGCTCGGTGAGCAGCATCTCTGTAGCCAGAGAACGGACTTGGGGAGGAGAGCTGGTAGCCAATGGTCAGTGGTGACCCACCCATGGCTCCTTGCCTAGACGGGGAAGGATGCTCTTCTGGTGACTGCTTTGGGAGGCAGGAGATTTGGATTCAAGCCCAGAGATGGCTCCAGATTTGCTGCGTGCTTGGACGTTACTCTGGCTTGTTTCCACCGCCATGGACGGCGCGTGATTCTTGCCTTTTGGGAGGCTGGGCACGAATGCTGAAAGCTCCCTAGAAGTGTGGGGGGAGCACTGGCGCCTGGACCATTGCCCCACCCCTTCGCGGCCTACATTCCACCCTTACTCTGTCCCACTCAGCCTCTTCCCCTGAGGCCCTGCCCTCAATTTGCCTCTTCCTTCCCCGCCTCCGCCTCTTACCCTTACCACACTGAAGCTCAAGATTCAATGGCTCTGATCTCACCAAACTGAAATGAAGAAATCATGGCAAAAAGGCGGGGCAGGGGGGGTGGGATGACGCTCCTCAGATTTGCTTCAGCAGCAGAGGTTCAAACCTTCTCTCCACCTTTGGCTCACAGCTCCCCAACTCCACCGCCACTCTAGCCAACCCCCATGTCGTGACTGGTTTGGGGATAAACCACCACAGAGTGCCCCCACCTAGGCTGACCAGACAGCCAGTGTGAAAAATCGGGAGGGGGATGGGGGGATAATAGGAGCCTGTATAAGAAAAAGACCCCAAAATCAGGTCTGTCCCTATAAAAGCAGGACATGTGGTCACCCTACCCGCACTGTTTCTACCGAGCAACCCAAACTCACTGAAACAATGGCCCGGGTTCAACACCTGGGCTGTTTCTGTACAACTCCAGACTAGGTGAAGGAGAAATGGGCGAGAACAGAACACAGCTCCTCCCTAGCCATACACCAAGATCCGTGATAACACCTTGAACTTGTATAGTCCTCCTTCCCAGGCGTGGATTGCAATGCCCGTCAGAAACATCCAATTTTGCAGCTGAACGCACTGAAGAATAGAAAGTGGGAAGTGACTCAGTCAGGGACACCCAGTGTCGAAGACAGGGTCAGAACACAAAGTCCCCGGCCCCCAGTCACATGCACTCAACACACGATCCCTGTGACGGCTGAAGGCAAAGAGCTCCCTCCCATCAAGGCAGCAGGTTTCTTTTCTGCTTTCCGGAGAAATCAGCTGCATTCTCTTTGCCGCTCACTTCTCCGGGGTTGGGTTCCATTTACATGCTTGGCGCAAGTCCATTGGTTTCTCTTCTCTGATGGGAAATAAATGAGAATGAGAAAGTCAAGCCACATGGCTAAGTGTTCTTTCCCCAGCTCACTTAGAGGAAACTCAGGCCGAAAATGGGTTTTGTGCCTGGCTCTGACTCTCAATAGACTGAGCTAAATTGCCCTGCAGACTTCTTCAAGATGCTGGAAAGAATGTGGAAAGAGTGGTATTTTATATATCTTCTTCCCGTGTCTGTCTTTCTGCTTTGACTTATGTAGCAATTGAAAAACGCTTGCCAATAGTGGTAATTAATATGTGGAAAAGAAATAACCTGCTGGTTCCATGGGGATGGATGGATACAATTTGGGAAAGTCTTGACTTGAATGAACTCACTTTTGCCATGGCTACAAAAACACACACAGCAAAGCCAACCATCTGGTCAGCATTTTTCTCTCTCTGTTTCTGTTTGTGATTTCTCTGCTTGTCACTACCAAGCAACCCAAACTCACTGAAACAATGGCCCAAGTTCAACACCTGGGCTCAGAGCTCTTTCATGTTTATTCATGATCTGAAAATAATTTTTGATCTATAGCTCACAGGTGAGCCGTTTGATGGGAGCCCTGAATACCTCAAATCTGAGCAGAGTTAGTTAGTTATGAATGGGTGATAAATCACATAGAATCGTAGGATTGGAAGGGACCCCAAGAGGTCATCTAGTCCAGTGCACTCAACTCATGGCAGGACTAAGTATTATCTAGACCATCCCTGACAGGTGTTTGTCCAACCCGCTCTTCAAAATCTCCGATGACAGAGATTCCACAACCGCCCTGGGCAATTTATTCCAGTGCTTAACCACCCTGACAGTTAGGAAGTTTTTCCTAATGTCCAACCTAAACCTCCCTTGCTGCAATTTAAGCCCCTTTTGTCTATGCTGACTGTTACTTCAAACACTCAAATGGTGCAGGCAGGGGTTAGTTATTTATTATCTGCCATGTGTACTGTGGTAGCGCCTAAAGACCACCATCAGGTTGGCTGCATCTTGGTAGGTGCTGTCCCCCAAAGACCTTATAAGTTGCAGTCGAAAAGACCAAAAGCCCAAGACACAGCGATTCTAGCCCTGGATCCACTGGATGCATTGGGTACCCCATCTGCGAGCGGCGACAGCACTGAAGACAGCTGCTGTGCGTTAGAGATTAGCAATCAGCAGTGAGAACAGAAACTGAGGGGAATTTAGGGCAAGGCCAAAATGGGGAGGGAGCTGGTGTGCAGATGTTCCCACTGTCCTGATTCAATGTTTTTACTAGCCATTAGATGACATTAACGATCAAGATGTTTCTTTTAACGGGATCTGCGAATTACAAGCATTGCCACGTGCTGCTCAGGAATGGGTCAGTGCTGGTAGCTACATCATTACGAGAGCATTCAAGGGTTTTTGTTGTTTGGGGTTTTCACCTTCGCCTTCTCCCCCTCTGGCTCTCGCTAGATCAAATTCTCTCAGAGCAGACTCCAGCGTCTTCACCTGCAGCAGAGCCAGAATAGCTGACCGCTCGCCGGCAGGGCTTGGTTTTCCGCTCCGTTTGGGGCAGGAACGGGACAGACAAAGGTGTCTCTCAAGGACCTTTGTGCCTCTGTTCTGGTCTTAGCCCCCATGCTTGAGTCACAGCAGGATCAGGGCCGTTCTCACTTTGGCTGCCTGTGCCCACAAGGGGCAGGTCCTGCAGTCAAGAATAGCTGGGGGGCAGTGATACTTCCGCCAATTACCCCCCTACATGCCACCCCCACAAGCCTTTGTCACCGCTGCAGCAGCTGTTGCCAAGGATTCTGGAGGAGTCTTGGGAGTGGAGGTCCTGGACTGGACGTGGCCGAGGGAACGAGAGGTGGGAAGTGCTGTCATGGGCAGTAATGGAAAGAGAGAGAGAGATGCACCTAGAGAGGTGGGGAGTGCAGGGGGCAGGAGCAGACCCTGGGCGAGCCATCCCAGGTGTTGGCCTGCGCTGGAGCGAGTTGTTTCTCTCTGGCTATTAGATTTAGTTGAATCCAATTTCTCTGCGACTCGCTGCTTCTCTGCAAAGTCACCCGGAGGGCAACGAAACAGACCTTGTTCATCTCACCCTTGCAGAGGAAGCAGCACCCACTTCTGGGGGCCAAAGGGGCACGGTGGTCAGCCCCAGGCCTGCTGTCCTTCCTGGCTAGACGGGTCAGGAGGCGGGCGGGATCCCCTTCCTTAAAGCTGGGACGAGTTGCGCGGCCTGGCCTAACAGCATCGCTGGCCAGGCTGGCTACCAGCCTGTGTCCTGTCCCCCGCGCGCCCTAGCTCCCTCTCAGAGCAAGCTGGAGTGGGCTGGGAAAACTGGAACCGGTTCCCTCTGAGAACGCGGTGCCGGTGACACGTGTGAATTCCTGCCGATTGAACCGACGTTTCATCGCACGAAATGCTCCAGCGGTGACTAAGGGCCTGTTTGGTTCGGCTTGTTCCGAGCGAAACGTTTCTCTGTTTCCTGTTGAAATGCTTTTTCGTTAGGAATTGTTTCCATGTGGTGTTCTCCCAGCCCCACCATCCTAGCCCTACTGAAATCAGCGGGGCTTTTATCATTGCCTTCCAGGGGGTGAGAATTTCACCCAGAGCTCCCATGCTGAGCAAGCCTCTGGGTTTCCTCCGCCTTCCTGGGCCCAGGCAGGAGCCGAGCCAAGCCACGCGAGGTGTTCTCTGAGCCCAGCCATGCATGCTCCTGTCAACCGTTCCCTCAGCCCTCTCCCACCTGACATCCCATTAACCTGCTCACTGCGCCGTCAAAAGCACTGACCCCTGACCCTGCGAGATTAAAAAGATAACACCTGGACTTTTTATGGGAAGCCAAAGGGTAAATACCACCGCGCCCCAGCTCACAATCCCTTCCTGGCAATCCCAGGATCCTACAGTAACATGAACCATCTGTTGGGGGCTGAGGTAGAGGGGGGCGGAGGAGTAGGGAGCTGTTTGATAGGTCTCAAGGGTGGCTGTGAAAGGACCTCGTGGTTTCATTGCGCATCTTAGGACATGCCCTGGCTGGAGGCAATGGAGTTAATAGGCCAGGCCTCTCTCCAGGGTGGGGGATTTCTCTTGGGCTGGCTCTGCCTGAGGGATGGCCGACTCCTGGCAGGTGCTGTCTGTGAGACACCCTTAATCAGTGGAGGTAATGATGGGGAGGTGGGACCCCCAGCTGGGAAGGGTGGTTGCTGTCTATGTGTCCCTGTACAGGGAATTCTCTCCGACATGGTAATTCTGTTATCTTCTAGCCCAGTTCTCCTTTGCATCCCCGTTACTTTTCCAGTTCCCTGTTGGAGATACTCGGTGAGTGATGTGTCCTGTCTCGACCACAAGGTATCTGCTTCGAAGCACGAAAGGTTGTGTGAAATCTCCGGCCTGCATGATACAGAATCTCAGGCTGAATGGTTATGCCAGGACTCATGCCCAGAGATGGATTTAGAAGCAGGTGACCCAGGTGAACACCTGGGTTCCGGCCTTGTGGGTGCCGGGACTGGGGGACTGTTTTAGTGGTTAGCGACCAAAGGGAAAGTAGAATGTCTGAAGTAGCATGATTCAGGGTACTCCGGATATGGATTCATTTTTCACTAACCTCCTAGAATGTTCTGGACCTTTGTAGAATCTCGTGGAACCTTCCAGACGTTCCGAGAATGATATTTTCTTCAGACCTCCTAGGATGTCATCAGCCATGCCCTGGCGGGTATATATGGGGGCGGGACGTTGCCAGTCAGTCTTCTATGACAAGAATTATGCATGCAAATTGTGAATCAAAGTCATGAAATGGGCCACAAATGCAATAAAAGTAAAGTATTAAAAAGTTTAACAAATGCAGCGGGGGCACCGTTTGGTCTAGGCTGGCCCTGCTCAGTGCCCCGCAGTGCAGTGTGCCACACTGGAGCTTTCCAGGCTGTTATTATTGGTGAATCTGGGTTACTGTACAAGGGAAGAAACGCTTCGCTCAAGCCAGATCCAGTGACCCAGGGATCTGGCCTTTCTCACCAATCAAAACACATGGGGGCTATGCAGCAACCAGCTGCCTGCCTTTGAGTTTTGCGAGGGAAAGATCCCAGGGAAGCGAGCAGCCATGGATCCGGGCTCCTGTACTGGAGGTAATTGCTTGACTCCCTCTCAGCTGTTCATCTACCGGCTGCCCGCCCACTCCCTTCTCACTCGGCCTGATCTTTGGTCTCCAGCCTGTGATGGGTTATTGCCCAGCATGACAGTAAGCACAGCGTGTCTCTGTACGTTACTCTTGCTTTTATCCCAAATCCAATTCCCCTCTGATCCCAGTTCCAAGTTCAGGGTGTCTGATTGATTCCTTTGGATCTGGATCCAGGCATCGGATCAAACAGCTGAAATCCGAGGTCCTTTTATGCGGCGCAGTCAGCTCTCCTTATAGGGTCATCTCCATTGCAGTGGAGTCGGTATGTGCGTGAAACACACTGCCGTGGCCTCGACAAACCGGAGCAAGGTCTGCAGATTTGAAGCCCTTGGCAGCCATGGCTGCGTCTTCGTGGCTCTCCCCTGGGACGTGTTATCTTTATAAAGACGGATGGTTTTGCACAGGCCTCACTCACCCATCACAAACGCTTCTCTTTGATTGACGAAAGCAATGTCTTTTTAAGGATAAGCAGACCCTTTCCAATCACATCTGGCAAACAAAGGAGGCAGAGCAACCCCTCTGGCCGGGCTCCAAGCTGCTAATGAAAAAGACGAGAGCCATAACTCTCCAAAATTCGAACTGCGTTTTCAGACGCCCCATGCTAGCTGCAATGCACAGTGAATTGGATCAAAGAGTCAAGGAAGATCCCTGCACGGTTTCCACTAGAGCAATACAGGTAGTATTGCGGTACCTCTTTCTTGGCCATTATCCGGTCCCCACTGCTGTGCTCTGCATAAACACTTCTGTCGGTCTCTCCGTGCAACACACGGTGACTTGGGGATAGATGGTCCCCATTTTCCAGACAGGAAACCAAGACACAGAGAGGGTAAGTGACTTGCCTGGTCACACAGGAAGCCTATGCCAAAGCCAGTCATTGACCCACAGGTGCCATTTATAGACGTGCTCTTACGGAGGAAGCGGGCATTGCATTTATGCCAGGGCACAGAGCAGCGGGTCCTTGACTAGTAATGTGGGCCACACGTACAAAGGGATTTAGGTGCCTAAGATCTTTGTACACCTGGCCCTGTGCCCAGGGGGGTTGCAACAAGGGACATGGGGTGTTGATGTTAATTTGGATTATAAAGGAGGAGGAGAGAATGGAGGGTAGGACAAGTGGATTAAGGGACTTCTGTGCTGGAGAGTACTAGAAATGCAAAAACCCTTTGTAGCGTGAAACATCCAGGGCTACAGAGACTCTCTTTAGCTCCTGGCAACTTCAGTCCCTCCCGCAGGCCAGTCTGCTCCAGGGAAACCTCTGGCCGGGACGGGCACCAGTGACCTTCTGTATCCTCTGTTGGGATCCTGTAAGTCCAGAGCCTTGGGCCAGCGAGAAGGACACACAAGAGGGGCCGGGCCTGCGGGATTGGTGGTCTGCTTCCCCCAGGGGATGCTCCCCCATGAGAGGAAGTTTGGAACATCTTGCAGCGGGTGGCCGAGGGGAGTGGTAGGCTGGCGTGGTAATGTCCCTGGAGACACGGAACACGGCTGTGCCTGCCAGTGTCAGGAAGGGTTAACACACACCTGCGAGCTCCCCTGAGCAGCAGGCTACCAGTGGGCTGTTACCTGGGGCCGGCTTCTATTCACCAGGCCCAGGTCACTTTGAAAGGATCCCAGGCCGCAAAGAAAAGGGTCTTTGTGTGGCTGCCTCCTTCCCTCCACTTAAAGAAAGACAAAACCTGCCGCCTCTTAACTTCCTGCCTCCCGAAAGCACAAAACCCAGGAAGGCAGCTCCCTCCCTGGCCCACGCCGCCTCGCCTCCTTTCTTCCTTCACCTGCGAAAGCAGCTTAGCTCCTTCCGACCAGGGCTGATTCCTATTGTAATCGCTGCCAAAGAGGCAGCAGGAGGGATTCCGGAGTAACCGCAAGCCGGGGGAGCAAGCCCACATCAGGAGCGACCTTGACCCTGCCGCAGAGCCCGTGCTGCTGCAGCATAGCTGGGATGCCAGCGCTAGGCAGGTGCCTTCTGGAAACAGAGGAAAAGGTTCTCCTTGGTGGGCAGGTGAGGGTCCCGTTGGAAAAGCCAACTCAGGTAGCAAGAAAGGATGCCAGAGATCGCAGAGCGGGCACTCAGAGACCCTGCCCAAGCGCTAAGCGCACAGAGAGGTCTTGTCCAAGAGGAGATGGTGGAGTTAATCCGGTGCATTTTACTCCCACTGGCTGCGTTCACACAGGTAGCAAAGGGAGATACCCCACAGACCTGTCCTGCGTCCACACGGCCCCGGGCTGCACCCATCACAGTTCCCGGCACTGCTCCCAGGCCCACTGCATTCTGGGAAATTGTCTCATGGCTTGTGAGATTCCTCCGGCAGGCCAGGCGGACTATAGGAGGAAGGATCACACTCTCATAATCCTCCTAGTGTATCCCAGAATGCACCGGGTGCCAGTGCCGCTCTCTTGGCCTGGGGGAGGCCAGAGGTGTCTGTTGTCAGGGCTGAGCTCTCGCTCTTGGTAGGGTTCACCCCCCAGCTGGTTGCATTGGGCAAACCAGGAGCAGTTCTGCCAGTCAGGGCCCCTGGGGCTCCAAGATATAGGAAAAGGGAGTCTGAGCAAAATGAATCTCTGCTCCTCCCTTTCCCTGCGACCCATTCCCAGAAGTTGCAAGATAACAACGGCCACATGGGGGCAGCTGCTCCAGTGCCCCAGGTCGTGGGCGGGGCATATTCCGTTCGGTGCCTAACTCCCATTGACATCAGTTGAAGCGCTCCCCAGCCACAGTGTGGCGTCAAGGGGAGAGCTGAACGAGAGCCCCGCGATCAACCCCGGGCCAAACGAGCCCTGCGATGAGAATCAGGGTGCGTCCCAACCCCACCTCCCCGGGGGGAGCTGCTCCTTTGAGGTGACCATCGCCCGAGGGACTGGGAAGGAGCCCACGGGAGTTGATGCGTGCTGGCTTTGGCCTGCAGGCCTTGCATTCTCCAGAAGATGCCGAGCCTGAAGAGAAGGATGCCCCTCCAGCAGAACCTTGACCTTCCCTCTCCACTGCCATGAACCCCTCGGACGCCGCCCTGCGTCCAGCAGCCTCCGTCCCCCGTCGAGGCAGCAAGAGGGCCAGGCAGGGGTTCGCACTTGTCTCTCCACTCAGCTAAGTAAACAAAGCCTGTCCGCAAGCTGCTCTGCTGGCAGTCCCGGCCCGAAAACTAGCAACACTTCTAAAACAAACACTCACACACTCTGCCGGGCCCGGGGGTCCCTTCTCCCCGGTCCCAGCGCCTGCCCTTCACACGGGATCGCCGGTGCTCGCACACCCGCCGCCCCCTCCAAACAAACACAGGCTGAACGTATTAGCACTAAAATAATAGGGCTGGCAATAGCCCTCGGTAGGCAGATGCTGGTCAGGGGTCCTGGGAAGGAAGCCACCTCCCTCCCGGAGCCGTTCTGTTTGACAGAGGTCTCCGCGAGCCCCCGGGAGAAATAAATACATAACGGCGCCAAGTAGAGTTCAGTTTAGTTTGGCAGCGGGGCCAAGACATCTTCTCGGAGCGTGTTTTCGGTTCCTAGTGGGAACATTAACTCCAAAGATAGGATGATGGAGCTGCTGGGCCAGAACCCCCGCTGCTCTGCCGGGGCACGTGACTCTGGGATGCTTTGCAACGGCGTCAGCCACAGGTGAGGAGAATCCATCGGCCTTGCGCTCTGGAAAGGCCGCGTGCATTTTCCCATCAGCCTTTGAGTTGCTCATGGTGACCCCGGCACCACTGACTCACCGGAACGGAGCCACCGACCCTGACGGAGCTCCCAGTGGGTCAGCGTGCAGGAGTCAGCTCGCTTAGTGATTTCTTTGGGGATCCCCTCTCTCCACACGCTTCGGATAGGGAACCGAAATCAGGAAGGGGGCCAATACACAAAGCTGCCCAATGATCGCTCCAGGGATCTCTCTCAGTGCCACCATGTGCCCCCCGGAACAATGTGCTGCAAAGGAGAGATGCAGGCATGTTGGGGGACGGAGATTTCTCAACAGCTGGTCCATGGCTGTGCAATTCACCTCCAGAGCCCATCACAAGGAGCAAGGATCGGGGTGCCTCCAGAACAAACGGCACATCCCTAGCTAGATGGCTGGGATGTTGGAGGTAGATTGGATAGAAACTGGTCTACTAGGTCTCTGGTTTTCCCAGAAGTTTCTTCATTAAAGTAGCGAGCAGCTGTGTTCCCCAGGGCTGTGATCTCAGCGGTCCTGCAAGCTCAGCAGTGGTAGGTCCTGGAGCAGGAGACCTTGGGGGACCACCAGCCGCAGCAGGAAGTGACGGCAGCAATTCAGCAGGGTCTCCTCTCTTGAGAAGGACACTTGCCCCAGAGGGCAGCGGCTGGTGCTGTGGCAGCGGCAGGTGAAATAGCCAGGCCCTCTGTACTTAAAGCTGTGGTGCAGAGACCCGGGAAGGACAGCCCAGGAGAGCACAAAGGGGACTTAAGTCAGCGCTAGAAGATCGGGCTAGAGGAGAGGAATCCTCAGCTGGCGAGTTACATCACCCCACCAGCCCCCAGCACAGGGTGTTCTGGGGCAGGCTGGAAGAAGGGGTGTGCGTGTGAGGAATGGAAAGGAACAATGCTGGAGCGTGATGCGCACTGATAAGGAGAGCAGCCCCTTGAGGTGTGCTAATCAGTATCACAAGCTCGGGTAGCTCTGAGGCTGCTCTAACTTGCCCCTACCAGATCAGGATGGGGAGGAGCTGAAAGATGGTGCAAAACCTCCCATGTCCCAGCCTCCTCAGATGCACAGTTTCTGCTGTGTGTGAATCCAGCTGGCTTGGCCCGTTTCTTTATTTATTTACACTTCATTAAGGTGTTCCACTGAAATCAGGACCATCACGTCAGTTCAATGCAGCATCAAAGAATCCTATCCTTCCTCCAGGCCTGTGTGCACCACAGAAGTGTCACTTTCAGCCTCCAGTGAGATATAAGTGGTGCCGGTCCTCTGCACAGGAATGAATTTCATAGGCTTTAAGGCCAGAAGGGACCCCCGCGGTCAATCCAGTCCGACCTCCGGCACATTGCAGGCCACAGAAGCTCACACGCCCACTCCTGAAGTCGGCCCATCACCTCTGGCGGAGTTACTGACGTCCTCACATCGTGGTTTAAAGACGTCAAGTTACAAAGAAGACACCGTTTCCCCTAGCTCAAACTCTAGTTCCTCTAGCTCAAACTCTACATCTGATTCCTTAGACTGAGGGCCCGTGGGCTGTGACAAAGAACCACTGCTCATGCGAGGGAATTCATTTAATTAGCAGAGGCTATGTCCATGTACCATAGTTCCAGAAAGTTTGGCTGAAAATCAGAGTAAATACTCAGTGAAGCAATAATTGGCGGGAGCTGAAATGAGCGATGTTCACTGGCAACTTCCCCTCATTCTGAGGGAATCACTTGCCCTCAGAGAACATTCCCCACGGTCCCACACACACCTGGGACACCTCTCTGTGTCCTTCCATAAATATTGCTGACAAGGGGAATGTGGAATATTGAAACTGACATGGGAGAAAACATCAACCCTAGTAAAGAAATGACCCGGAGTAAAAGTTTAAAGCATCTAAGTGACTTAAAAGCCCGTGTCTCATTTTCAAAAGTAACTTAGGCATGAAGGACCCGGATCCTCAAATGCATTTAGGTGCCTCTCACTCCCATTGATCTCAATCCAGAAAGGCAGTCAGAGGCTCCCTCTGCAATCCAGGCCTCGGACGTGGGCCCACGGGACCGGCACACTTCCTTCCGGAGCAGAGAGGCGGAAGGAAGGGAGTCCTGGCTCCGTACACGCCCACGTGCAGGCCGGCCCAGCTGAGCCAGCTCAGAGGGTGTCGTCGTTCGCTTGTTTCGGCCAGGATCCCACCCCCTCCATCCCAAACTTGGGGGAGAATCTTGCTTCCAACTCTGAGTCACGACACCTCCAGGGGCCGCGGGGGTGTTGGCTGCACCACAGATTGACCCGCCGACCTCCGGAGCGAAAAGCATGAGCCGAAAGAGCCAGCCTCTGCAGCTGAGCACTGACAAGGCTTCACAAGCTCTGTGGACAGGGCGTGGACGGGGACACGGCCACGCTGACCAGTGGGTTATGGGTTTCTTCTGCAAAAAGGACGCTCATCCCAAGGCTCTGAGGCCCCCAACAAGTCACGTCCCAGCTCAGTCGCCATTTCTGCCAGGTACAATTGAGGGCTCTTTGGGGCTGGTCTGTGTTTGTACGAGGGGGCTCTTAGTCGCTGTAGTAATAAGTACTTTGTGTGCGGGCCGCCTCCTTGGCCTGCGTACCAGAAGTTGAACCAGGGCACTGCCAAAGCACCACACCTTTAACAGGCTCATACCCTCTCTGCATTGGCACCGAGGGAGCCCTGTATCACCCATGCCCTGTAATTAACCCATGCTGGGTTTCTTGCATCATTCTACAAGCATAAGGCATGAGGGGTGGGGAGGAATGCAAACCAAGCATTGGAGTGGGACACTGCCTCCTGAAAGCCCATTCTAACAGCTGTGCTGCAGATGGGGAGCCAAAAACACAACTCAAAATTCAGTATCCCTCTTCAGTGTTTTTTCTTTTTTAATTTTTAGTAAATCTCCCAGCCGCCTCCCCTCCCCCACTCAGCCCAGGGCTATATTATGCGTTTTTTGTGAGGGTTAGAAAAATAAACAGAATGTAACCGTAACTGTCTTAATGTGCTAAATGCCTGGAAAAGACCAAAGAGATTAGCGGCGTGGATTAGGCCTGGTGGAAAGTGGCCAAAACAGCCCATCTCTGGCAGTTATTTCAGTTGGGATCGGTTTTTGTTTGCCTGTCTGTCGGGACGGAGGTCTGAATGTATCAAAACCGGTTAGATTTCTCGAACCAGCTTTGTGCTGGGGGAGGGAGAGATCTGTGGCTTTTTAAACATTCAAACGACAAATCCTGTAGCGGAGCATTGCAGGTTTCATGCTTCGAAAGGCGGCAGCGTCGATACCCATTCACACGCTTTGGAGTTGGAAAAATGCACCGCCAGGGTGAGAGAGAGAACACACGGCTAAGGTACTTCAATCCACTGGGGTGAATTCTCTTCCCGGCGTTTACGTGCTCACGATAGTGATTGCACATCCTCTTTCTGGTACCAGCATCCTCCCTGCACAGCTGTCTGCTTTGCACGTACGCTGGATCAGACCACGCCCAGCCTGTCCGTCCGAAGTGGCCTGTGCTTCATCGCGGCTTTATTACCTCGGAATAAATCACAGTTCCGAACATTCCTGAGTCATTCTCCTTTCCCTGGGTTGTAGCCAGAGCTGGGGGAAGTGCAAGCGGGGTTGCTGTTCAGATTCTGCTCCGTCCAAGCTCTCCAGAGCGCTGCAAAGCTGGGCTGGAGGCCTTGTGAGCACAAGCTCTCTTGCTCTCTCTCATGAGATTTCTGGTGCTCACTGGCACATCAGCCTCATATTTCAGCCCATTTGCTTGCAGGACCAGGTGGAACCCAGGAAAGCAGAGGCAGCTGAGCCATCGAAAAGAGCAGAAAGAATGAATCACACCTAGTAACTGTCCTCACCAGCTTGGCCGGGGGACTTCCACTGCTGAAAGCAGCCTCGTTCCAGCATGAGCTATAGGAGTAACTCCTGGGCCAGCAGCTGTAGTAGACTCACAGTCCCTGAGGATCAGCCACTCGCTGGGGACACCACACACACTAAAGTCAGTGACACAAACTTCTGAACCCGAGAAAAGATTTGGAGCCGTGGATGGGAAGCTACAGTTCATTGAGTTAAATCAGCCTGTGCTAATCACAACAACCGGCCATACCAACTCTCTGTCTGTAAGCAGAACCCCTTACGGACCTCCGGGGGGAAGGTGCCGCATCAGACCGATGGCACAATAAGAGTATTTGCTGTAGCCATCTCCGCCCATTAGTCCATCAAGTCTTGGAAAGAAAACCCCCACCATGCACCTGGCTCATTGTGCGGTGTTACACCTGGCAGGTCAGAGCGAACCAAACAGCCCTTCTGTTTGAGATGGTTCAAATCTGGGGCCAATACTCAGGGCCGACTCCTCTCTCTGTATCATGAGCAGAGTGGCAGGCGCGGTCAGCCAGGACCCAAGATGTGCCCTCCAGAGGCAGGGGCAACGGTGCTCAGGGATGGGCCAGCAGCTGGAGAACTGGTTTCTGCCAGAGAACGGGCTGCACCTGATGCTCTAGTCAGGCTGGTTGGTTTCCTAACTAACCCGCAGGGCTCCTGGCTCCATCCCCAGGCTAGTGTAATGATAAGGATTTAGACTGTGAGCTCCATGGGGCAGGGACTGTGTCCCTCTTTGTGTTTGGGGCTATCCCCATATCAGTTCGTAGCTTCCAAGGCCAGAAGGGACCATTGTGATCATCGGACTGACGGTGTCGCACGAGCCCCAGAACTGCCCTGAAATAATTCCTAGAGCAGGTTTTATAAAGACATCCAGTCTGGGCGTAACCATTGTCAGGGATGGAGACCCCATCACGACCTGTAGTGGGGCGGTCACGCCGCTCTGGCCCTGGGAAAGGGCTGTCCTGGGGAGCCAGATAGGGTAGGCTGATTGGGGAAGCTGCCACAGCTGTGCCACGCCCAAATCAGGCCACGGCGGGCCCTGATAAAAGGGCTGTGAGCCAGGAGCACAGTCTCTGTCTAGCTCTTGAGAGAGAGGGACCTGACTGCCTGGGGGAGAAGGGTTCTTAGGGTAGAGCAGTGCTGGGAAAAGGCAAAAGGAGCTGGGGAGCTGGTGCAGGGTGTCTGGTGCACACAGATCGGGGAGCAGCGGGGGAGAGAGCGTGGATCCCGGTTAGCACTCAGTCGCGGGAACATGTGACAAAGCACTCAGCTGGGAGCTGCGAGACCATTCAGGGAGTGGAAGCCGCGGGAGCCACACAGCGCGGGTTGGAACAGGGCACTTGCCATCATCTGGAACCTTTTTAGCGGCAGGTTTATTTCAAATGACGGTAAGGCCCAGCTGCTCCTCCTTGCCCAGGCTGTGTTTGCTATTAGAGCTACAGCTGCAATGGCACAAGCACTAAATGGATAAGAGGACAGCTGAGCGTGTGGCTACAAACCCACAAGCCCCTAACATCGGGACATCTGGTCACCCGAGCCAAAGCCATACTGCCGCGTGTGGGTGTTTGCCTGAGCTGGGATGAGTGAAGACTCGGGGGAGGACTTGTCCTCCCAGATCTGTGTGCAGAGGGGTCCCCTGCACTCACAGATCTCCCCATTTACTCTGGACTGGAGGGGGCTCTGCACACAGGGAGAGGTGGGGAACCCGGATCATTTCCCCACAGCACCCAGGCAGAATCCTGCCGACTTTCTGTACAGCACCAAGCCCCTTCCTGGAGGGCACAGGGCAGCTGCCAACACGGGCATGCTGATGGGCAAAGGGGAGGTGTGGCAAATGGCCTGGCCTGGAGATCTGTGCGGGCCATCCCCTTCCTTCTGGGAAGGTGGAGCATCCCTGCGCCTCGGCATAGGGATCGGGAAGAGACCCTGGGCAAAGAGAAGCTCTTGGTGTTTTCCAGCCCCGAGCCCCTCCTGCGGGTCTCCCCTTGTGAAGCTGTGTCACAGCACTGAGGAAGGCCGAAGGGATTTGGCTCTCAGTGGTGATGTCATCGGTTCTTCCTGTTGCGGTGCCGCTGAGGTTAGGCTAGTGCAGGGACTCCTGAGGTCCGTGATCCAGGGGAGCCAGCCGCAGAGTCAGGCGGAGCTGTGCTAACCTAGTCTCCTTTGAAAGCTGCTGGTTGCTGATCCTACGTAACACGAGCAAGGTCAAGCCCTGGGGTGCCTGGCAGATTTCTCCAGGCAGGAGGCGACGTAGACGGTCAACTCCCCCGGCAGAGCCTGTCTCTTTGTTCGGTGTTAGTACGGCTGGGGCCGGGTCCCTGTCTGGGGCAGCTGGGTATCACCACAGCACAAATAACAAACCCTAATAAGGTTAAGGAAGTGAAGTCAGCGAGAAGAAAACAGCTCCCGGAAGGGAGAAACTGAAAGAGTGTAAATTCGGGAAACGGAGTCTACAAAACACCCAGCCGGCGGCCTGACCGGCCATACACCTCTGAGAAGGGCTGTGATGTAAATGCTGGCAGAGTGGGTGCTGTTGCTCCGATGAGCCTCCCAGATGGTCCTTATTAAATGGTTATTCCAAAGTTTCCATCACGGGGCTGGAGACTGGAGCCAAGAATGTTCAATTTCAGCTTCTGATCTCTGAAGCTACCCTCCCCCAGGACTGTCAGTTTACAAATGGCCCAGGTACCTCCTGGCACACGAGATTAAAACCCCATTTATTCGCCTGATAACCTTCTCCGGCTCTGCGATGGAGGCTGCTGCAGCCTTGGAATAGGAGCTGGACGTGGAGGGGAGGCCTGCCTGACAACTAAACGGCACCACGGGAGAGAGCAACAGGAACCGAAAAGGGAACAGAAAGATGCATCGTAAGAGCCCAAAGAGGAAAAAGAGATGGACCCGAGATGGGGGAACCATTGTCAGGGATGGAGACTCCATCGCGACCTGTAGCGGGGTGGTCACCCTGCTCTGGCCCTGAAGGGGTTAAAACAGCCCTGGGAAAGGGCTGCCCTGGGGAGCCGATAGGGTTGGCTGATTGGGGAAGCAGCCGCAGTTGGGCCAACCAGCCTATAACTTCTCAAGGGGGAACTGCAGCTCAGAGTTGGGCCTATCAGTCACAGCTGGGATGGCCTCCACATGGTCAAGGATGGCCACAAGGCAGCGGACAGCAAACGGGGACAGGAGTAATGGCTCGGGCCGGGATCGACAGGCCAGGGCCAAGGTCGGAGATAGGCTGGAAACCGGAGATCAGGAAGCAAGGCGAGGTGTGGAGCTGCTGCAGGCCAGAGATCAATGCAATCACTCAGCCAATTTCCTTAAATAGCATGCATGGGCCGACCAGAGGGAAGTTGTCCCCTTTGGGATGTACTTCCTGTGATGCTTAATCTCCTCAGTGTCCTTGGAGCTATCCCTCCCCCCAATTCACTTCTCTGTCATTTGCCCTGTTCTGCAGCTAACTGAACACTATCCAGCAACCAAACAATTTGATGCATGTCAGCTGCATCTTCTGAATCATTCTGTTCAGTGTTTGTACAGCATCTTGCACAATGGGGCAGGGGACGCTCGCTCTCTGGCTGTGGCTCCTAGGCCCTTCTGCAGTGCAAATGAACAATCATAGACAGTCATTAAAAATGTATGCAAATTCAATAACATCTTCCAGCTTCACCCCACTCTATAAACTACCCATCACCACTAAGATCCACTCAGCAAGAGGGGAAGGAGTGAGGGTCTATTTCATTGACTTCAGGGATGGTTTTGCACAAGCCCCCAGGGTTTGGGTCCATCTGAATTAAGATGCCTTTGCTGGGCTGACGTTTTCAGCCCGTGCCTGGTGTGATGAGACTCGGCCCTGTGCAGTCCGATACATGCCGTGCTCCGTCTGAAATCCAAGGACACTCTGCAGATGTGCTTGCAAAGCACTTTATGCTCCAGTGACGCGACTCCCCGCCTGACAGGTCCCAGACCGCCTCCAGCTCTGCACTGGAATGGACGTCGATTGAGTTAGATTAGGGCTGAATTTGGAGCGCTACATTTTGGCTCCATTGGGCTAATTAGCGCATTCCAGGAAGGGTGAATGGCAGGTGAATGGCCCCTCTTCTTCATTGCCTCCCTCTCCACAGCTCTCTAGCTGCACAGACATCCATGTTTGATCTGAGAAGACTCCTGCGCTATCATTTTTATGATGATCCTCTTGTTTGGCCCTTGATGCATATCACATCCCCCATTAGAACCTTGGCACACAGAATGGCCACCCATCTCAAAGACTCCCATAAACACCCCATGCAGGCTGAGAACACCTATCAGGTCTGTGGAATGGGGCCAGTCATCGGAAGGTTAAGGGGTGATTTGATCACAAGGTATAAGTACCTACAGGGGGAACAAATATTTCAATGGGCTCTTCAGTCTAGCAGGGAAAGTCTCACACAATCAAATTCTGGAAGTTGAAACTAGACAAATTCAGATTGGAAATATGGCATCCGTTCTTAACAGTGAAGTTCATTAACTGCTGGGACAATTTGCCAAGGTGGATTCTCCACCACGGACAACTTTTGAATCAAGCTTTTCAAAGCTCTGCTCTAGGGATTATTCTGGGGTAGTTCTCTGGCCTGTGTTCTTCAGGGGGGTCAGACTAGATGTCCCTTCTGGCCTTGGAATCTATGAATCCTTTCTCAAGGTTCCCCCGAGTGCCGTAGTATTCCGGGACCAGGCCATGATGCTGTGTTGCAGGGGTATGTTCCACCGCATAGTGCTGATGATGAGGCCTTGGGGATTTTTCACCTTCCTCTGCAGCATGGAACATGGGTCACTCCCTAGGGTCATCTGGGTAGACTTCACTTAATGAATTCCCCTCCATTGCAGGGCACCTCAGTCCCTCCTGTTCTCTGCCTGTGATACACAAGAGTTTACTCTTTTGAGAGTTGTAATATCTTGGTCTAATTCTGGTTGTTTGGTCTAATTCTGGCGGCGGTTGGGTCGTGTTGGTGGCCTGTGATATACAGGTGTCAGAGTAGATGAGCCGATGGTCCCTTTTAGCCTTAAACTCTACGGCTCTATGTTAGTTTCCATTTTTCTTGTGGTGTCTCTTTCTTGTGGTGAATTCTCAAGACACCTGCTACCCAGAGAAGAGCAATTCCTTTCACGGACGCCGAGTCTGCACTGTCCAGGAATGGTGTCCTCCTAGCAGGCATATTGCCAGGAAGTTTTGGCATGATGAATTATCATCCACCCAATAAAAGAGAGGACAGTAGGGCATAAATAAATAGGAGAAATTAGGAACAGCTGTCACAAAGGGTTTGTTTTTCTCAAAGGCTCATAAAAAAAGTATAAAATATACCAGCAGAACTGCTTAACCACAAACACGAGGGTCACTTGAGTAGATGAAAACCCCTGCGGGAATACAGCACTCATCAGAGCAGTCATCTCAACAGAACCAATGTCTGTTTCCAAAACAATGGCCTCCGATCGTTACGGCCCAGGCAGTCACAGAGACAGAGTGGCCATGTGGGGCTCCTGCAAGAAGGAGTCTTCAAAAGCCAGCTGGCCCGTGGAAGGGCTACTTGATGCCCCATGGAGTTTGTTGGCCTATCAGGAGAAGATGGGTGGGTTTTATAACATAACCCCAGACCGGTGCCCCTATGACTGGTGACTGTTTACAAGGAAGAGCGAAATAGGTGGCTGGCCAAGGTAATGGTTTACAGAGCCTTTCACCTCAGAGTCGCCATCCCAGGAGAGTAGTGACCAAACCCTCTTAACCAGGACTGTTTATTGGCCTCTGTGAGATGAGCTAGTGGGGCTTAGTCCCGTCCATACGGCTCAAGTGTCCTTGTCCTGAAAACCATCAGCACCTGAAGCAGCAAGGTGAAGGACTGAACAGGCTATTGAAACACAACTGTGCTCTCACTCCTAGACGCAGTCCCTCCACTCAGGAGCATGGGGGTGCCACGTCCAGCCAGGTAGACTCTCAAGTGGATTCCTGCCCTCACCCAGGGAGAGACGCTAACGGGGTGACTGTGCTTTGAGGATTCATGTGCTTCTCTTGGAAGCTTGTAGCCAGTTAGACAGAAGTAAATTCATAAAGGGAAAAGTCTCCTGTGTTTGCGTTGACCCACCCCTGCCCGGGAGCTGATTGACTCATGATGGGATAGAGATTGGATTGTCTCTGTACTTTTAAAAATAGAATCTCTTTTAGGATGGGTTCGTTGCTTTTCCTTTTTAAAAACGTCCGTCAGGGAATAAACGTGCCTGGAAGTTGACTGGATGAAAGATGTCCCAACCTCTGGGGCACAAGGTGCCTTCTAGACTCTCCAAGACGACCCAGAAACCCCGTAACTCAGAATTCTTTGGAGCTAGTTCATGGCTAAATCCTCATTTAGTCTCCCCTGCCTACAGTACGTGCTGGGTGAGCTGATGTGACTCGAGAGACACACTTGCTAAGGTTGGAATTTTCAAAGGGGCTTAAGAGAAAGAAGCCCCAGTTCCTCTGGGTTTCCAGTGGGAGTTGGGCACCATTTGAAAACCTCAGCCAAAATCTAAATTGTCATCCCTTGAGGAGGGATAGCGGGGACTGGGAGTCAGAATTACTGGGCTCTATTCCCAGATCCATCCATCTGTGGTACTTACATGGCCTCATTACTTTATGATGGGACAAAACAGCTGTTTCTGGTACACCATTAAGCGTGTGCTCTCCAAAGTCCCATAGCCACTCGGAGCCTATCCACTGAGCCCTTCACTGATTCACCATGCATGCAGCCACGCAATCTCTGCATGATCACGAGCTCCCCAAGCCCAGGGTCCCTGTTGGAGCAGGGAGGAAAGTCTTTCCCCTGACATTCAGGGAGAAGAATCTTTATCAGCATCAGGGCAGCTCCCAGCGGAAAGGAACGCAGGCTATCTGTTGAAACACGAAGGTGGTATAAATCACGGGAACGAGAAATTCAGCAGCGTAGATAAAACCCTGAGAAGCATAAATCAACACCGAACAGAAAAGAGATAAAACCACTGAAATGGACATTAAAAATGCAATTCTCCTGCCAAGTCCCCCTGATGGATCCAATCTCTGGGGAGTTCGTTTGGAAAGCTGGCCTGGGTTTTGAAGGAGTGCAGAGCCCTGCCGTCTCCTCCCCACGTCAGAACATCTCAGACTCAGGTTAGACATGTAAGGAGATTTTTGGCCATTTTCCTCCCTTAGGAACTTTGCAGAAAGCTCCCTATGACCGGAGGACCTCGGTGTTATTCCAAATGCTAGCGTAAGCAGCAACTGATGCCCTGTGCAAGCTTGGAATGGGCCTGACCCCAGACACAGCTCTTTGGTTCGTCTCTTCAGTAGCAGATGCCAGCCCCATCACGTCCAGTCATCAGTGCTCACAGGGTGGGAAGAAAAGTACTGATCTGCTACCATGGGCTGACTTTGAAAATCCATGATCCCTGGCTCCCCAGCATTTCTTGGGTACTGGAGGCACCCCTAAAATCTGGGAGCATCTGGGGACTCTGACAACATCCCCACAGCCTCCCGAGTTGAAGCTAATAAGAACCAGCTGGTCTGGTTGCCAGTATGAGTCAGCAGGATGGCTCTGCACCAGGCCTAGCACCTAACACCACAAGCGGTTTACATGAACTTGTCTTTACCACAGAGCCAAGGTACCATACTGGCGATTTCAGTCTCCTGTACCACGGTAAGCACAACAGAGCAGCTCGTTTTTGCTGCACTTGGGTGCATAAAGGGCCAGGTACACCAGAACACTCCAGTTAGTGTGCACTGGCCTTGCAATGGAAACCGAGCGGAACTGGCTGGTTAAGGTGGCTCGCTCCTCCTTTGCCTTGCCGGAGGGACACAGAGCAGCCATAGTGTGCCTGGGAAACCGGTCCATATACTTTAAAGGCTGCACCCCTTTGTGATAAAACTTCCTCTTGGTCCCTTTGTTGCATTGTGTGTGACTTGCATTGTTAGTGTAACTTAGATGCTTGGAACGGGGACCATGCTTTCCTCTGCGTACTATGCCATGCTGAGCACACTGCTGGCCCCTGATCAATAATATTAACAAAGACCTGCCATACTCCCTGGTTCCAGGAAGAAATAGGTTGAGGACAGCCTGCCTCATGATATTTTAGCAGGATTCCTAGTGCCACCAGAACATGGAAACCATCAAACACATCCATGAATTATCTCCAGAGCGTCAGGTCATAGAATATCAGGGTTGGAAGGGACCTCAGGAAGTCAGCAAGCCCAACCCCCTGCTCAGAGCAGGACCAACCCCAACTAAATCATCCCAGCCAGGGCTTTGTCAAGCCGGACCTTAAAAACCTCTAAGGAAGGAGATTCCACCACCTCCCTAGGTGACCCATTCCAGTGCTTCACCACCCTCCTAGTGAAAACGTTTCTCCTAATATCCAGCCTAGACCTCCCCCACTGCAGCTTGAGACCATTTCTCCTGGTTCTCTCAGGTTGAAGCAAAGGCTCTGGTGGATCTTTGGATTCAAGCCAGTTTATCCAATGCCCAAGGGTGAACACAGCCCTTGTCACACAGGTTTCCTGCCTGGCACTTGTCGATGGCCATGTTTTGCAATGTGCCATGCTTCCATCACTGTGCAGTCTGCCCAGAGATGCAACCGAGAGATACAGCTACTCTGGAATCCCAGCCGGGACCCAATAGACTCCGCTAAAGAGGACGGCGGTAGGACTGAAACCTGAAGCCATTTCAGGTTCAGATTTCACAAAGCAGGGATCAGGGAAAGCCTGACCGAGGCGAAAGCGTAAGGCTCTCCATATGCTTGTGCGTTGCGAAACCTGTCCTTGCAGCAGCTGCGCCCAGCCGGGGAAGGCAAATGAAATAAGCTCCCAAAGTGTTTGATAAAAGAAAGGGGGATTTCAGGAAATCCACGTATTCAGATCTCAGCCCAGCTGTGTTGTTTTTCATAAGGTTACACTTTAATGTTCTAAACCAACACGATCAAAAGAAAAGCATTAGGTGGAGCTAAAGAGGGAGTTGGGACAATCTAGCCCAGATGAGGAGCTCAGCGCAAGTCTGCCCTGCTTTGTTAGTGGCTTGATCAGAAAGATTACGGTGCTGAAGGCAACTGGGTAGGTGCCATTTTTCTAAAATCCGCTGCAGGGGTTAGGTCAGGGAAGGAGAAGGTGGCTGGTTGTCTCAGTAGAGGAACGTAAAGGCTCTCGTGGCTGACGGACAAAGCCTTCGAACACAAGTTCGATGTGAACCTATTGCTCGGATTTGTTGCCAGTTGAGTTGGTCTCGAGCTGCAAAAGTTGGCTTGGCGTCTGGGAACAATTCCCTGCTTCCCACTGCCTTGGGACTTCTTCTCCACCTGGGATTTGGCAGAGGAGAAGCTCTGGAGGGCAGCAAGGAGGGGAAAAAGGAGGAGTCAAGACAGTAATAGAATATAACTGGCTGCTCCCCTTTCCTGGGATACGGTGATGGTAACCGAAGTCTCCATCTGAACAGCCGGGGAGAGCTGCATTTTTGTGTGTGCTAGAGATTGGCTTTTCCACCAGAAATTCTCTAACACATACTGGCAGAGGAATGGCAGGGAGTTAAAAAGACTAAAAACAGGGTCTGATGATGTTTTTAAAACCTCATAATTGATGGGGTCAATCGCACGATTCTTTGGCTCTAACTTCTGATGTCTGAGCTCTTCAAGGGGTCCAGGGTGTGAATTTTTTCTCTTGAGGCTGGCAATGCGGAGCAGCTTTAAGGCTGCTCTTATTTGTACTGGGGGACAAGAGCAGTGACCCCAGGGTCAGAGGAGAACAAATGTGACTCCATGCCACCCTGGCACTCTCCTTCCTGAGCTGCATGGAGGCAGAACCCCAGAATCTAGCCCAGTCTAAGAGGCCAAAGACTTAGGTTCCCATCCTGCCTCTAGCCAAGATTCCTTCAAAGAACTTGGGCACCACCAAAAATTATACAAACCTGGCGCCCACGCTCAGATACTGATCCACTTTTTCTCTCACTTCCATCAGAACAGACTCCTTTGAAATTGGAATAAGTGAGAAAACAGTCAGGCCAGTGGCTAAATAGATGACTGTGTATTGGGATAGATAGATAGATAGATAGATAGATAGATAGATAGATAGATAGATAGATAGAT